>CP137678.1:27887041-28182041 GCA_037976565.1 Mesocentrotus franciscanus | reverse complement strand
CTATTTCTTTCTCTCTCTCTCTCTATCTATTTCTTTCTCTCTCTCTATCTATTTCTCTCTCTCTCTCTATCTATTTCTTTCTCTCTCTCTCTCTATTTCTTTCTCTCTCTCTCTCTCTCTCTATCTATTTCTTTCTCTCTCTCTCTATCTATTTCTTTCTCCCTCTCTCTCTATCTATTTCTCTCTCTCTCTCTATCTATTTCTTTCTCTCTCTCTCTCTATCTATTTCTCTCTCTCTCTCTATCTATTTCTTTCTCTCTCTCTCTCTATCTATTTCTTTCTCTCTCTCTCTCTATCTATTTCTTTCTCTCTCTCTCTCTATCTATTTCTCTCTCTCTCTCTCTCTATCTATTTCTTTCTCTCTCTCTCTCTATCTATTTCTCTCTCTCTCTCTATCTATTTCTTTCTCTCTCTCTCTCTATCTATTTCTTTCTCTCTCTCTCTCTATCTATTTCTCTCTCTCTCTCTCTCTATCTATTTCTTTCTCTCTCTCTCTCTATCTATTTCTTTCTCTCTCTCTCTATCTATTTCTTTCTCTCTCTCTATCTATTTCTCTCTCTCTCTCTCTCTATCTATTTCTTTCTCTCTCTCTCTCTATCTATTTCTCTCTCTCTCTCTATCTATTTCTTTCTCTCTCTCTCTCTCTATCTATTTCTTTCTCTCTCTCTCTCTATCTATTTCTTTCTCTCTCTCTCTCTATCTATTTCTCTCTCTCTCTCTATCTATTTCTTTCTCTCTCTCTCTCTCTCTATCTATTTCTTTCTCTCTCTCTATCTATTTCTTTCTCTCTCTCTCTATCTATTTCTCTCTCTCTCTCTATCTATTTCTTTCTCTCTCTCTCTCTATCTATTTCTCTCTCTCTCTCTCTATCTATTTCTTTCTCTCTCTCTCTATCTATTTCTTTCTCTCTCTCTCTCTATCTATTTCTTTCTCTCTCTCTCTCTATCTATTTCTTTCTCTCTCTCTCTCTATCTATTTCTCTCTCTCTCTCTATCTATTTCTTTCTCTCTCTCTCTATCTATTTCTTTCTCTCTCTCTCTATATCAATTTCTCTCTCTCTCTCTATCTATTTCTTTCTCTCTCTCTATCTATTTCTTTCTTTATCTCTATCTATTTCTTTCTCTCTCTCTATCTATTTCTTTCTTTATCTCTATCTATTTCTTTCTCTATCTCTCTCTATCTATTTCTTTCTTTATCTCTATTTCTTTCTCTCTCTCTCTCTATCTATTTCTTTCTTTATCTCTATCTATTTCTTTCTTTATCTCTATCTATTTCTTTCTCTCTCTCTCTCTATCTATTTCTCTCTCTCTCTCTATCTATTTCTTTCTCTCTCTCTCTATCTATTTCTTTCTTTATCTCTATCTATTTCTTTCTTTATCTCTATCTATTTCTTTCTCTCTCTCTCTCTCTATCTATTTCTTTCTTTATCTCTATCTATTTCTTTCTTTATCTCTATCTATTTCTTTCTTTATCTCTATCTATTTCTTTCTCTCTCTCTCTCTCTCTATCTATTTCTTTCTTTATCTCTATCTATTTCTTTCTCTCTCTCTCTCTATCTATTTCTTTCTTTATCTCTATCTATTTCTTTCTTTATCTCTATCTATTTCTTTCTCTCTCTCTCTCTATTTCTCTCTCTCTCTCTATCTATTTCTTTCTCTCTCTCTCTCTATCTATTTCTTTCTCTCTCTCTCTCTATCTATTTCTCTCTCTCTCTATCTATTTCTTTCTCTCTCTCTCTCTATCTATTTCTTTCTTTATCTCTATCTATTTCTTTCTTTATCTCTATCTATTTCTTTCTCTCTCTCTATCTATTTCTTTCTTTATCTCTATCTATTTCTTTCTCTCTCTCTCTCTATCTATTTCTTTCTTTATCTCTATCTATTTCTTTCTCTCTCTCTCTCTATCTATTTCTTTCTTTATCTCTATCTATTTCTTTCTCTCTCTCTCTCTCTATTTCTTCTCTCTGTCTGTCTCTCTCTATCTATTTCTTTCTTTATCTCTATCTATTTCTTTCTTTATCTCTATCTATTTCTTTCTCTCTCTCTCTATCTCTTTCTTTCTTTATCTCTATCTATTTCTTTCTCTCTCTCTCTCTATCTATTTCTTTCTTTATCTCTATCTATTTCTTTCTCTCTCTCTCTCTCTATTTCTTCTCTCTGTCTGTCTCTCTCTATCTATTTCTTTCTTTATCTCTATCTATTTCTTTCTCTCTCTATCTATTTCTTTCTCTCTCTCTATCTATCTATTTCTTTCTTTATCTCTATCTATTTCTTTCTCTCTCTCTCTCTCTATTTCTTCTCTCTGTCTGTCTCTCTCTATCTATTTCTTTCTTTATCTCTATCTATTTCTTTCTCTCTCTCTCTCTATCTATTTCTTTCTTTATCTCTATCTATTTCTTTCTCTCTCTCTCTCTCTATTTCTTCTCTCTGTCTGTCTCTCTCTATCTATTTCTTTCTTTATCTCTATCTATTTCTTTCTCTCTCTCTCTATCTATTTCTTTCTCTCTCTCTCTCTATTTCTTTCTTTATCTCTATCTATTTCTTTCTCTCTCTCTCTCTCTCTATTTCTTCTCTCTGTCTGTCTCTCTCTCTATCTATTTCTTACTCTGTCTCTCTCTGTCTCTCTCTCTCTCCCTTTCTCTCTCTCTCACTCCCTATTTCTCTCCCTCTCTCTCTCTCTCTCTCTCTCGTGATTACTGCTCTGTCTTTGTATTATCAATTCAGTTTTGTTCAGTTTTTAATTAAAAAAATGAAATTTTCTTGCAATATTTCTTTATTATGTAAATGGTCATTTATTTTCCAGTCACATACATTCTTGTACATGTATTTCACAGAACTCTTTTGGTGCTTTTCGAGGCTTGATAGCTCTCTCCTCTAATGAGTGTAACTTATTTTCTTTTTCACTGCATCGGATGACCGCTTCACTGAGTTTGTAAAGATTCTTTTTCGTTGTTGTCCTTTGTTTTTCTCCAGGAGTCGCTCAATTGGCAGTATGCAAGAACCTTCCTACCTTAAATCCAAAGTAGGAAACCCGATCAAGAAATCAAACTCCTTCACAGGAGGACGGGTAAGTACTCTCAAGATAGGGGTCATGATTACTTACTGGGTAATACATTGTTTTGTGTTGCATGAAAACAAATGCTACAAATATTCCAATAGGTGAGGAAAAGCTTTAATATGCAATGCATAACAATTGATTATTAAGTAACATGATCACAAAATCTTTCAAGAATACGTTTGTCACTCCATAAAATTGATTCTACAGCTCCAACTCCTACTATATGTACTACTAGGTGGTGGTACTTGCACTGTGTACTGGATAAAACATTGTTTTGTGTTGCATGAAAACAAATGCTACAAATATTCCAATGGGTGAGGAAAAGCTTTAATATGCAATGCATAACAATTGATTATTAAGTAACATGATCACAAAATCTTTCAAGAATACGTTTGTCACTCCATAAAATTGATTCTACAGCTCCAACTCCTACTATATGTACTACTAGGTGGTGGTACTTGCACTGTGTACTGGATAAAACATTGTTTTGTGTTGCATGAAAACAAATGCTACAAATATTCCAATGGGTGAGGAAAAGCTTTAATATGCAATGCATAACAATTGATTATTAAGTAACATGATCACAAAATCTTTCAAGAATACGTTTGTCACTCCACAAAGTTGATTCTACAGCTCCAACTCCTACTATATGTACTACTAGGTGGTGGTACTTGCACTGTGTACTGGATAAAACATTGTTTTGTGTTGCATGAAAACAAATGCTACAAATATTCCAATGGGTGAGGAAAAGCTTTAATATGCAATGCATAACAATTGATTATTAAGTAACATGATGACAAAGTCTTTCAAGAATACGTTTGTCACTCCACAAAGTTGATTCTACAGCTCCAACTCCTACTATATGTACTACTAGGTGGTGGTACTTGCACTGTGTACTGGATAAAACATTGTTTTGTGTTGCATGAACAAAAATGCTACAAATATTCCAAAGGGTGAGGAAAAGCTTATGCAATGCATAACAATTGATTATTAAGTAACATGATGACAAAGTCTTTCAAGAATAGGTTAGTCACTCCACCAAAGTTGATTCTACAGCTCCAACTCCTACTATATGTACTACTAGGTGGTGGTACTTGCACTGTGTACTGGATAAAACATTGTTTTGTGTTGCATGAAAACAAATGCTACAAATATTCCAAAGGGTGAGGAAAAGCTTATGCAATGCATAACAATTGATTATTTAAGTAACATGATCACAAAGTCTTTCAAGAATAGGTTAGTCACTCCACCAAGTTGATTCTACAGCTCCAACTCCTACTGCTACTAGGTGGAGGTACTTGCACTGTGTTATAGGATACAGAAACGTGAAGTGTATTTCACTTTTACGTCATCATAAAAAAACGCAGAGGTTTACCGCGTCATATCTGAACAAGCCTCAAAGGGCATTGTCAAGACCCAACCTCTCTTGTGTTTCCGATGAAATCATGTACGGATTATTATACAAAATAATACACATCAGTGAGGGCATTAGTAAGAATTACCCACACGAGGTACCTTTGGAACAGTCTAACACGCCCAAGGCGATAGCCGAGGGCGTTTGGAATATTTTGAAGGTACCGAGTGTGGGTAATTTTACAAATGCCCGAACAAAATGATGTGTGTATTATTTGTTTTATAAGATTATGTTTTATTTGTTCTATAAAATGATGTTTTATAACATGATTTTGATAATGACCGGTCATTATCCAAATTACGCGTTAGGCAAAATAAATACCTGGTCACGTGTACACTTTCAACCAATCATTTGATTAGGATCCACATCATCATCTTATAAGTCTTTTTAATGCTTATTTCAGGAGGGGATGGGTTAGGCTATTGAAATCCCCCTGAGCTACATTTCTTGAAATCTTTGTGATCATAGTAATGACATTTTCTGATGTTTTTGTCTTGTAGTATGATAATCAAGTAAATGACCAACATTTAATACTTATAGATATACATTATTTTTACCTGTTTAAAATATATTTCTGTTGTCTTTCCAATCTGATCTTCAGAGAGATTCCAGTGTTTCCTACCAAGTGGTTGAACTGAATGAGTTACTGCACCGGCGGCAGTCTCAGAAAACACCCATCCCAGTCAAGAAGATTGGTTTCTGGGTAGATTTCTAGCCCTCTACATTTGTCATCATTGGCTTCCTGAGTTGCTAGTTACATCCCCTGATAGTTAGTGAAGAGGAGATAGATATGTCACAGGAAGTCACATTCATTCATAGGTCAGATTCATGGGTCACTGAAATAGTTCCTCCCATAGAGATTGTATATGGGAATGAATTGGCCTTTGAATATGCACGTTATCTATGTCACAGATAACTCCATGAATATGCTATGGTTCAGAGAGATTTGAAGGTGAAGTCCACCCTGATTTCAATAAAATGAAGAAGAAAAAAATGAAAAAGTTAAGAATACAAGTTAATTATATGAATTACTTTTGCATTTTACAAATAATTTCATAGATTTCAATATGTTGAAAAAATGTTTTCCAGAGTCTGCATCTAAAATATTTTATTTGAGGCATGGTCCTTATATTTTCTAATTTGACAATTCAATACATGTGTACTAAAAAAACAGACTTTCCAATTTGTGTAGAGAACCATTAAAATCTCACAACTTTTATATATTTCTTATTCTTTGTTGAGAGTCCTTCAAATTTTAGCAAACCAGTTTCTCTCTAATTTCTACGTTTTGTCAAATCAATTTGATGGTAGGGTGGACTTTCTCTTTAATATGTGCAAGGTTAAATGAGAAAAACTTTATTTAGCAAGATTCACTAGGTCCACAAATTTAAAGGCAGGGTATCCCTGCTTTAAAGCATTTTAAATTGCTCCCATGTTTCACTGAAGGCGTATACCGGTATAGAGTAATTTCCGGTTCCCAAGCATCATCATGTGCAGTTGGTAATGCATATTGGGATATGGCTGTTGACCCATATTGCGAGCAGCAGATGGTAGTATACATAAATCTGAAGTAGTGTCTGTAGAATACCCTGCCTCTATTGATCTGTGATTGATTTTTCTGATGGTTCGGAAAAATTTGAAAAGATGTTGAAACTGTAAATTATGCTTGATCATTATGCAGTGTTTTAAATTTTTGCTGTTCAAGTATAAAAAGATACCAAATTACGTTTATTTATATTTATAGAAGGGTGGATTGAGTACAACTTTGGTGGGGCTTTTTAATTGAGGTAGTGCAGTGACAGAAAATAATGAAATATGTCTGCAAATACAGTTGAAAATATATAATATTTCAAACATTCTATAATATTTTAAAAATGAGGTGTGGGAATGCAATAACATGTACGGTAGTTCCTTTGTTCTAGAAATGAAAAAGATATTGCTCATAATATTTGTACCATAGATTTTTCTAATATCTAATTTTCAAAATATTTAGTTTTTTCACGTTGTGAATTGACTTGAAATTCAGTACTCTCATGGAGCTTATCATTCTAGGCAATTTAATTCTTTATTACCGTTTGCTTTGCTGCAATTTGAAAAAAATCACCTTATGAGCTGCAAGGATACATCGTGATGCTACTTCAAATTTAGTTCAGTGATAGCGAACTTAAAGGCTGTTATTTGCAATGTCACAAACTGCACATGTTTTACTATGCATAATTTGTGACAAGAAACATGTTCATTTATATTTGACTTACATTTTGTCAACTAAAGGCTCATATTTTGAATATAGTATTATATAACATGGAACTGCATATACTATAGAGGACAAATCAGTTTTTGGTGATTAGTACACTTTAAAGATACACGGTGTTTGTAGACACTAGACAGTATGAACAACTACGTGGAAATTGACATACTATGTAGTCTTTCTGTAATACCAAAGGTTGAAGTAGCCTACCAAATATACTTTGATCCATTCCACTGTGTTATCTACAGAAGATAAATGTTTTATGATTTTAGTATGTATTGAAGTGATGAATCAATGCTTATATGTTTGTTTGGTATGAAATGTGTGAATATTGGGATAACATTGAGATTTATCCTCTTTGACTCAGTATGAGCTCTTTATCATAAGTCACAAGTTGTGTATTTTACCTTACATAATATGACCTTGGAGGTAATATTTTTCATATTTTTGCCTGTATGTGTCTATGTACTTTATTGATCAACAAGTATTCTATGCGTTATGTAGGGAGAACACCTTTTGAATATTCTTGCCAATATAATGATCATCATTTGCAATTATTCACAAAGGGGATCTGAGGGTTGCCAATTTGCTGATCATTTACGTGTACATGTAGATGGTAATTTTCATAATTATTAATTGCTATAAAAATGCAACATAGCTTATTATATGTGGAAATTTTGTGGCCCAGTTGATTTTAGGGTAAGCTAAAAACAGGGGAATTAGGATATTAGCTAAATAAACATTTTTTGAGATATTCTTTACATATTTATTGCATCTTCATCCCGTCCAGAAATTAATATCCAAAGCAAGCTTTTTATCTCTATGTATTGAAAGTGTTTTTTATTTGAAGTATTTAAGAAAATGTAAATAAAGTGTATGTATATTTAAAGTGTATATCTCCTTTTTTAATGTGTACATCAGCAGGAATTCAGAAAGAGGTCGTTTGTTTAGCTGACAGGGTCAACTCTCATGAATTTTTACGAATGCCCTGTGAAGCAATCTGGATTCCCCAGTTTATGTCAATTTGTAGTGCTGGCCTTCGTGTGCAGTTTACTAGCAAGTGTCTTCAGCTTTTAAAGGGACACAACAGATATGAACTTTTAAAAGTTCTCTGTAACCTTAACATGTAAACTTTATTCAGTGGGGAGTGAACAGTACATGTACTTGAGAAGACCAACAAAGATACCTGTATGTTTATTTATTATCTCTTTATTCAAGCATTTTGAGCACATACATAACAGTTTTGTTTACTCTCAATTTTGCTAGTAATTACTGAAGTGCACTAAATAAAGAAGTGAAAATATTTCCCACCTCTATCAAAAAATCTATAAAAGAGAGATGATGGCGCTAAAAAAAAGGTTTAAGATCTATGATTGCTATTTGCTCATTGCTTATTTGAAAGTTATGTATTTGTATTGTACATTGTACATGTATTTATTGGACGGAAGGGAGCTGACGGCATTATTCTTTCATAAGCAGGTGCTGCCTTTTATGAATAAATCAAACTTTTTGTGCTGTGAAAAAAGACTTTCGTTGCTCTCTTTACTTGTGTTTGTTGATATCTGGAGTGATTGAATTGGAGGAAGGAGGGGGGTATGCATATCTGCACAAGCGAGAGAGAGAGAGAGAGAGAATCGCTACCCTGAGTAACGGGTCGGCAACGTATGGGAAGGGATGGAAATTCCACCTCGCCCCACCGCAAGCTATGGATAATGAGTACGAAATGTATAAATCAGTGGTGAATCGGGGGCTAATTAGTGGCGACCCTCCCCTTTTTGGGCGGCCTAAAAGCGTCAAACATTGAAAGGAAGAGAAACGGAAGTAAGAGGGAAGGAGATAGAAGGAAAGAGGTAATGGAGAGAGAGAGAAAGAAGATGAAATTTAAATTTACACATACAGATACATTGCCGATGAGTTGGCTCGACATTTGGTTTGCCCCCCCCCCCACCCCCTCGGAATTCCTAGATCCACCGCTGCATATTAATTCGTAGATAGACCTTTTTATAATGTTTATATATATATACATATATATATATATATATATATATACAGTCAAACCTGCTTTAGTGACCACCTGTCTACAAAGACCACATTTTTTGTTTCCCTTGAAAATGGTTTCTCATTGAAACATGTACTAAAGGAACCTGTCTACAAAGACCACCTGTCTACAAAGACCACTTTTTATGTTTCCCTTGGGCGGTCGCTATAGACAGGTTTGACTATATATCGCCAAATTGATGTACACATGAAAGTGAGTATAGGTACTCACTATGCAGCTCACTGATTGGTCCGATGGTATACAACATCTATCCACACGAGCCAGCCATTGTCTGTAATGCTCCTTCAGCCGGATTAACGTAACACACCCGCTCTATAACATCTCAAACAGAAATCAATAATGCAACCAGCCGCCAAATTGTATAGTGTCGTTCATTTATGAACTACATGTTTGTACCTATTGCACTTGAAGCGTTTTACATTTCCACGTGTTTCTTGCTTGGAAAACAACTTTTGGTGCTGTAAACTTCAAGATTGTTGTTCGACTGAAAGATTATCTACACAGTATATGTACAAAGTACCATTTCTTTTAAGGTAAGACTATTAAATCAAAAGGTCAAATGGGGTTTTATCAAAGAATTCGATGAGGACGATCGTATATTGGATAACAAATGTATAGATAGCTTAATTTGATACATGTATATTTCAAAGAAATACAAAAGGAAGACGAAAGGTATCCCTGGGAAAACATCCTTTGATCATCCCCTTTATATCCAGAAAAAATACAGAGAAAATAACCTACATTGTTCATTTGTGTAAGTCAATACAAAATAGAAGTTGAAAAGCATTTGAAACTTATGATTTTCCAGCTATGCATAGATTTAGGATCAGGACCGTGAAAAAAAAAATGTTCAAAATGTATGGCCGCTTATCGCTAACAAAATACTCACAGCATTAGCATAAATTACTAGTTTAGCTCTGGCAACCCCATCCACCCCCATCTCAAATGCCCCTATCGCCATTCAAAAGTTCTAAGAAATAATCGTAGAAGTCCAAACAATCTTTTTTAAATTTTCAATGTAATCAAGATTTTCGTTATGAAAAGTAATATTCTTCATCCTTTGGACAGTGCTTTAGACAGTTTTCATCAAGAATGTTGTCAGAAAAGGATCTTAATTCGGAGAGGAAAATGAATCTAAAAGGGTCATTTTCGAGAAATTCCAGCCAGAGGGATTATTAAAGCTAAAGATGATCTCTCTTTATCCAAATAGATTAAACAGAGGGGCATTATAGGAAAGCCTAGGGGAATTTAATGATAATATGGGATTAGCCTACATGAGCAAATCTGGAGAGATATGAGGCTCTCGATTCCACTTTGTACTTTGGAGCTTAATGGAAGCCAGACGCGGATCCAGGGGCCAGGGCCTTGCCCCCCCAAAAAAAAAAAGAGAGAGAGAGAGAGAGGAAAAGGAAAAGAAGGGAAAGAGGAGAGAAAGGGAAAGAAAGAAGAGGAAGCAGAAAAGAAAAGGGGAAGAAGGAGGCCGAAAGGGCCTCCCCCCAGCAAAAAAAAATAAAAGAGAAGGAAGGAAAGGCAAAGAAAAAAGGAAACGAAGAGATAAAGGGAAGGAAACAAAGAGGAAGGGGAAAAGAAAAGAAGGGGGATATCAGTTGCGATTTTCCCGCCAGGAAGTTGTGGGTCGGGGGAGGGGGCCAAAAGGCCCTTGCCCCCCCCCCCGGCCAAAAAAAGGGGGAAGGGAAAGGAGAGCTAAAAGGGGGAAAAAAGGAAGAGTAAAGAAAAGGATGAGAAGAAGGGGAGACTAATCAGTTGCGATTAATTCGGCCAACAACGTCCGGATCGGGGGGACCGAAAGGCCCTCCCCCAGCAAACTTAAAAGAGAGAGAAGGAAGGGAAGGGAAAGGGGACCCCACGCCAATTAGTGACCTGCCAGTGTCACAAATAAGGTATCAAAATAAGCTCATCTGACCGTAATTAAATGCCTAAAACCCCTGAGCTTCAGGGGGCTCTGCTCCTTGGACCCCACACCAATTAGTGACCTGCCAGTGTCACAAATAAGGTATCAAAATATGCTCATCTGACTGTAATTAAATACCTAAAACCTCTGAGCTTCCGGGGGCTCCGCCCCCTGGACCCCATGCCAATTAGTGACTTGCCAGTGTCACAAATAAGGTATCAAAATAAGCTCATCTGACCGTAATTAAATGCACAAAAATCCCTGAGCTTCCAGGGGCTCTGCTCCTTGGACCCCACACCAATTAGTGACCTGCCAGTGTCACAAATAAGGTATCAAAATATGCTCATCTGACTGTAATTAAATACCTAAAACCTCTGAGCTTCCGGGGGCTCCGCCCCCTGGACCCCATGCCAATTAGTGACTTGCCAGTGTCACAAATAAGGTATCAAAATAAGTTCATTTGACCGTAATTAAATGCACAAAAACCCCTGAGCTTCCAGGGGCTCTGCTCCTTGGACCCCACACCAATTAGTGACCTGCCAGTGTCACAAATAACGTATCAAAATATGCTCATCTGACTGTAATTAAATACCTAAAACCCCTGAGCTTCCGGGGGCTCCGCCCCTGGACCCCACGCCAAATAGTGACCAGCCAGTGTCACAAATAAGGTATAAAAAATATGCTCATCTGACCGTAATTAAATGCCCATACGCCCTGAGCTTCAGGGGCTCCGCCCCTGACCCCCGGGGGGCTTTGCCCCTAGACCCCACGCCAATTTACGCTACGCTCTACCTGATCGTAGATACTTTAGCCTCCCCAACCACTTTGAAAAACGTTCAGCAGGGCCTCCATGTAAGAGTGGTGGTGATGCGGAATTTGTTCTGCCCCCCAAACGATTTTGCTCATTACGCCACTGCTTTAATGGTCACCATTACGTACCAATATTTGGCTCGCACAATTTCAAATTTGGGCCCCCCCCTAATAAATCCTGGATCCGCGCCTGATGGAAGCATTGATTGTAATATTAGAATATTATTTTACGAATGGCGAGTAAAAAACTTGAAGGAAAGTTGCAGCGCGATTTGACGATCTGATTAGCTTGTCAGCTCTCTTGTGGTATTTTAGAGAAATCCCATCAGCGCTAGCTAGTCTATCTATACTATCACAATATGTGTCCGGACATGGTGGTTATCCGGACAGTTGATTTCAAACAGTAATTTGAAGAAGTTAATATGCAAAATTTCAGAAATATTTTGAGACTTATGTTTGACAATACTGCACTGGGAAAGCACCTACCCTAATAATTATATTTTACTTTTTTCTACGATTTATTGTGACAATATGATTTATTCTTGATATGTAAAGTTTATCTTGTCAGAACTTTATTCATCAAACTTCAGTGATCAATCGTTAGTGATCAGTAATGTTATGAGAAAAAAAATAGTTTTATCTACCAAGAATAAATTATACTGACAGAATGATTTTATGAAAAAGTAAGACAAATTAACTCCAACTTTATGGGCAACAGTGTAGTTACAAAATCTGTTATTAATCTCGTATCCTTTCAATCAATAAATATATTGTATCACGTGTTTTCCCCCCCTCATAAGCCCTAATGGATCGACGCCTCTATGCTACATAATTCGCAATTATTAATTATGTTTGTGCCAACAGGAGGGCGTTAATGAAAGGGGGAGGGGCTGAGCTAGGGGCCAGGGAGGGGCTTCCCCCGGTAATGACAGTGCGCACAAATATATACCACGCGCCATATGCGCTGCATAATACATCAGGCGCGCTGCATCATTAATAACGCTTATCAAATGAATTTCCATGGAAGTATGATTTTGTACCCAATTTTCTCGGTTTTCATATTTGCAAAGAGATTGTTTTTTCTTGACTTATCATGTTCAAATCGGTCCGACGAGCCGTGGTGCAGGGAGTGGACAAGACCTGGAACACGTTTGCTTCTCATGGAGAGGGGCGAGGTGATATAGCCAATGGGAGAATGAGACCAACCGATATAAGAAGGAGATTCTTGTAGCTAGCAAGGATCTTGGCGTAGGAACAGACCCCGATGTCATGGCTGATGCTATCCGGAGGATAGGGCATCTAGCTTGGGCAGGTAGGTACATATATAATCCTCCAGGCTAGAGACAGAGCAATATTTTGATTCCTTTTCTTTTCTTTGCTCTTTTTTTGTGTGTTTTCCTTTTCGGTTCCTTTTTTCTTTTCATTCCATAGTTTTAGACACACTGTCTTGTTCTCGTCTTCAATCACTATCATAATTGTCATTTACCATCATCATCATCATCAATATCACTAAGATATGATTCTCTCTCTCTCTCTCTCTCTCACTCTCTCTCTTCCCTCTTCTCTATTCTCTGCCCATCTCTGCATCTCTGACATTTTCTCTCTCAGGCTCTCTCTCTCTCTCTCTTCCCTCATCTCTCTTTCACTCATAATTTTCTCTCCCTCTTACTCCTTTCTCCCCCATCTCTGCATCTTTAGCATTTTCTCTCTCTCTCTCTCTCTCTCTCACACACACACACACACACACACTCACTCACCCGCTCTTTATTTCTCCCTCGCTCTTTTCTCACCCTGTTCTTCCTCTCCCCCTTCTCTCTTTGTTCCTCAGGCGGTCCGGATGCCGCCAAGTGCGCCGCCCCCTTCCTCGACGTCCTGCTCGGCTACGTCTCTGACCGTGAGACCAGCATCGCGGTTCGTACGCAGATCGTGCGATCCCTCAGCGAGATCTACCGAGGTCATCGCGACCACGGAGAACGGTTCCGAACCATGGGGGTTGTCCCCGTCCTTGCCGACCTCCTGAAGATGTACAACGACTCGGCGTTGCTCCGATGGTGCTGCTACACCCTCTTCACGATATGTGCGGGATCGCTGATTAACGTCGCCTTGGTAGAGGCACATAATTTGAAGGTACACAATTTCTGTATGATTGGGGAGGGGGCGTCTCTCACTTTTGGCTAGGGATTTGACTGAAAATATGCATAAAATAGCACTTACCATCATAGATACTTGTCATTTATGATATTATTAAGCATAAATTTTGTTTTAAGTTATGAAATATTCCTTCTGAGCCTGTCTGGAGTACTATTTGAAATCAACTATCCGGATAACCAACCTGTCCGGACACTCAATTAACATCTGGAACAAACCTGAGGAAAGGCCTGCGAATATACTTCGATCTCAATATTTGCTTCCGGGTACATCAACAAATTTCTAAAAATCAAAATATAAACTCATTTAAATATTGAAATATTGTGCATGTATACCGGGATACCAATCATCACACCAAGAAATCGTTTAATGAAAGGAAAGTAGAAATTGAAAAACAGCATATACCTCCATCATTATGGTAATATTTAAGTCTTTTTGCTACAGTTAATGGTCCATTCTTTAAAAAAAAGGCATCCATATCATTCAAATTGAATTGACAGAAATGTGCCTGTTCTAATCCATTCCAACAGGAAAACTTCAGCGTGCTTGCGAGCTTGCCTTGGAAAGGGTGGCCAAAGAACTACGCCCAGGTGATGATGCTGATGTTAGGATATGCCAAGGAGGAAGACTTTGATGAGCCAGAGGAGGGAGATGAAGGAGCAAATGATTATCCTTTGGCCCTGAAGGACATCTTGAAAGGCAGGCGAACGGCAGAGACAAGCAGTCAGTCCGCAGCCGGTGCTAAAACCCTCTATTTTATTCAGCACGTATGCACGAATTTACGTGTCTTGCATACGTAATGAGTTATGCAGACGGTCATTCCGATTGGCAGTTTTTGCCTTTATAATTGTTCATTTTTCATGAAATTGGTCTTATTTTACAGATAAGACGTTGCACTTTCTGTATACATATATGACAATCATGTTAAATATTTTTTGGGAACAGATATTTCGCCTAGAAAATGGGGTTTTTTGACGATAAATCTATCTTAAGAGTAGGGCTGATTTTCACATAGAAATCATTCTTGCGACACGAAGATGTTATAATCAGCATAAAGCATAGATATTTTTCTTTACAATGATATCAAAATTATTATATTTTACGTTGTACCAGAGTCAGGAACCAAGAAAAATCACGCGAATGTTTATGAATAATTAATAGAAGTAGTCAATTTTGCCGATGTGATAATAGAGAGTTCTGATTGGTCAAATACGTCAACTACGTCACATATGTTCTGCTTTGGTTCATTAACATTCTGAATACCAGAACTTAACAAGCGTGCCTTATGGCGTGCGCTGTTAATGCACTTGCGCGTAGGCATTCATGACAACAATCTAAGGACCCTGGATCAAGTACGTCACCTGCCATCTTAATATTTTTATTTCTACAATATTTCTTTTTTAATCATTTTTCTTATTTTTTCGGCCAGTCGGTGGCGCGGCGGAGCTCCCTGGAGTGTAATAATCAGTTATGCATTGCCATTGCTCAGTCGGCGAGCGTGCACGAGTATGAAATCACACAATTTCGCGCCATCATAGAAAGAACAAATTGGTAACAAATTGGTAACTTCCGGGTTTTTAGGGTCTTAATTACTATGATTATAAAGAGAACATGAATTTGCGAAAATTAGGTTTTGACATTATTTTGATCAGTGACTTTTCATCTTTCGAACGAATCTCAAAGTAAACAAATTAATTATGTACCAGAGTCAGGAACCAAAAGCGAAATTCCGGGTACAAAATAGCTGTTGAAATGTTACAAAAATAACACCAATAAAAGTGGTGAAAAGGATTGTTTCAAAATTGTGAAATATGGCAAATTACATATCAAACTGAAGCTGAAATCTCGAGAGTAAATTACCGTTGCGTGCTGCCATGTTGACTGAAGTTATCGACCACAAAAGCAGCTGCATGTACACCCTTACAAATCTCACGGAAAATCTCGTGAATTTCAGCACACGTGAATGTTACGAGATCATATGAGACGCTGAATAAAAATCAGCTTACAGCCTCATTATCGCGCACGCTGCGGTCTGACTGCAAGTGTCATAAAACAGAAATCAGCTCTTTGAACAAAGATGTTATCCTAGATCGCTTGTGAATAAGTTCTATGTTCTTAGATTTAGTTCCTTTTTTTCTCCTGCTCGTACTGCCATCTCTAACATTGTTACATTCTGTGTAACAATCACCGTCCCCACATTACAACCATCATCAGTTCACCAGCATCATCATCCCGAGTTCCAGTATGATTACCCCATTATCCTCATCATCACTATCTAAATCTTAATCTTCATTGTTATCGTCATCATCATCACCACCTTCAGCACCATCACCATTATCAATTCATAATAGGTTTGAACACTATCACTACCATTTCCACAACTAGTATCTTCATCATCATCATCATCATCATTATCACCACCACCACCATCCTCCTCATCCTGCCTTCTATTAGCTGAATCATCATCATTTATTTATATATGCAGTTAACATGCAGTTAATATGCAGTTAACATACCAAAAGGGGAAAGAATTCCATGTGTTCTTCTCCCTTGGTAGCAAAATGTTGCATTATACCTATGGTCACAATGAATGCATGGATGCTAATGTAATTTTTATTGTTCCTTTAAATTTAGTTCATGTTATTAACAACTATTGCTGTTGTTACATGTGTAATGTTCAGCATGGCTCAACGTATTCATTAGCCTGTTGTCATCACCATCATTATCATCACCCTCACTATCACCACTACCACCACAGCATTGCCACTATCATCATGCTATCATAATTGAGTAAATGATCATAGATATGATAGCCAACCCACTGCTACCATAGTCATCATCAAACATCCAAACAAACAAAAATTTCCACAACGATAGAACTTCAAGGATTACAACATGCGTACTATATACGGCTATAATTTGTATTTCTTGTTTGCATCATATTTACAATCATATTTCATTACAATTTTTATTGTACATATCAAATTGATACTGCTCGATGTTATTGTTTTCAAAGTTATTAAGAAATAATGTGTTATAAGCAAAGTTGGAATAAAATGTAAAGTTATAAGCTCCGTTCTTATATGATGCTGTATACAACCTAAAAACACCGCCACATCAAAATAAAAATTTCTTGGGCAGTGCTAACTTCATATTTCGGTATCTTACAACGAACAGTTGCTTAGCTACTCTACTTTCTTTTCACCATAGTTCTTACTTTGCTGTTGCAGCTTCTATGAGGCAGTATACTGCATAATGCATGAATGAGACTTAGAGGAACAGCAGAAAGGGGAGAAATGGGGAAAAAATGTTAATTTTCATACAGCAAGAATGGAACAATACATCAAAAAACAAAACCATGATAAAATGTAAGATTGACAGGGGAAGTAAGAGAAAATAGCTGGAAAATATCCTTGTAAATGTATAATAAGCTAAGTACTGAATCTATATAATTATTATCTACATTTTAGTATACATGTACATGCCCATTATAGCATACTCTTAAAGGGACTTGGTAACATTTTTCAGATGAGAGAAAATGGTGCTAAGGTAGTGACTTCGATGCTAGATGTACAATTAAAGATAATCTGAAAGTTTGAGTGAAAACGGACCATTTTTAATGATAACAATTGGGAAAACTGATCTGATCTGATCTAATTACATTTTAGGTGAATGTAAATCGTCAGAAAGCAATGAACTGGCTCTTTATACCATTCCAGACATTTAAGTGTTGAAAGATATTTAAAAGCCTGTCTTATGTCTTATTTTCATGGAAAACGGCTGGGAAAATTCGAACATAGTTGGGAGAATCTACTATTAGAGGGTGTTGCACAGTGACGCCTCCCAAAAAACAACACATTAATATCTTTGTGGTTTGAGAATTTGTTCAGGATTTTTTTGCATGTTAGAGGGTTATTACAGTATAAGGAATATAATAAGTAACATTTCATACAAAAATTAAGCCTTTTCATCAACCTTCAACAATGTTACCAAGTCACTTTAACAGATCTGCCACATAATGTAGCATTGACAATAAAATCCTATACATAAATATCTCGTTAAGAAATATAATATCTATTCATAAATTATAAAGTTACCATGAATGTAATTTCTTTCAGTTTTTAATGAAAATGTAATTTTAAGAAATCTAATTCATATAATAATTGAAATATATCTGATAAGTAACTACAAATCTATGTAGATATTTGCTAGGCACCTTAAAGATTCAACTGATAGCATACCTTGAAAATGATTACTCATACAGCATAGAAACATGGAACAATTTGGGAGTATTCAGGAAAATAATCAAACACCTGGGCCCCGTATTACAAAGAGTTGATATCAATCGTAACTTATTTGCGATTGATATCAATCGCAACCATGTACATAAGAGATAGGAGAATGCAAACTTGCGATTGATTGGAGGACTTACGATTGATTTGGATCAATCGTAACTCTTTGTAAGACGGGGCCCAGATTTCAAGTTTGGATACTTAAAAAAAAAAAGCATTGTAAAATGAAATTTCTATTTTAAAAAAATAAATTAAAATCATCACTCATCTTGACCAGTGGATGTTAAGAGCCAGAAGGGCATTAACTCTGTGTTAATAAAGTATATGAGTTGACGCCAGAAGGGCATTAACTCTGTGTTAATAAAGTATATGACTTGACGCCAGAAGGGCATTAACTCTGTGTTAATAAAGTATATGAGTTGACGCCAGAAGGGCATTAACTCTGTGTTAATAAAGTATATGAGTTGACGCCCTTCTGGCTCCAAACAGATGGTATTATAGGCAGGTGAAACTAAATATCTGAATCATTTTCTAATTTTGCAAAACTCCGTTCATACTTATTTGTTTATTTGTTTCTTTGTATCTACTTCTGTGAAAATAGCTTCCCATGGAAGTCTTGATTAAATTTTCCAAACATATTTTGATAATCTAGGCGTTTTGATCCAGAGCATCCATAATCATTTACATATTGCAGTTGCTACTGATTAAGTAATTCTGGCATTCCTTCTTATTAAAAAAGTATTATGAATATCAACCGTATAATTATTTACTGTTTTTATTATTATTATTATTATTATTAAGTATTTGGCGTCACCTGTGCCTGGGAGGCGAAAGGCGAACTGAATTACTGTAACCCTCGGGTCTCTCCTCCCGGTATAACTGATTGGGGTGTGCAGGTGGACCACTTCACCATTCATACTTAATTCATGTTTAATTTATTTTAAAAAATCTGTTGATATCCTATGTACACTCGAAAAAACATGAATATTTTATATTGATACTGGCATTGCATGAAAATAATTATGTAAACCTTCAATCAAGTTATCTAACCGAACCAACAATATTTAAAAGACTTTTAAAGGGCACATCCAAGAGAATGAACAAGAGTAAACTACATCTAGGTATTGTTGTAACAATTCTCAGTAGTTGCGGTCACACTGACATATATACACGAAAATCAGAATAAGCAATAGTTGAATTGAATTGAATTGAATTGCAATATTTTTGAATGACTGTGGAGAATGAACAAAAGGCACTTGGTACATAAAGATCTATAATTAGAATATAAAGATCTCTAAAGAAGCAAATTTAAAACAGGTTTCAAAATCACCATGGATAACTTATCCATTCATAAGAGTCATGTAAAAATTACATCTGGAGCTGGGGCATTTTGCCTTCTTTTAATCCAGCTTCAGGATTACCTCTTATTTTCCTGTAATATATTTTAAACAATTTACATTGTAACCATGTCTTTTTTTTCCTTTATACAATTACTCATCATGACACCTGCCTTCCCAGTATTAATGCAGAGGCAAACGATTAAATAATTGTGTTTTTTCAGATGTCTTAATCAATGAATGTACAGGATACTAATCAATGGGATATTCAAGTACATGGTCTTTGATTTAAAACAAGGCTCTACACTAACAGGCGCCTTGGGACAAGCCCCCTCTTTTGTTGTTGTTGACATATTCACATAGGGCTCATGCATACAGACCTATTAAAATAGTCCAATCCGGACCCTCCAAAAAGTTTGTGTGGCGCCCTACTTAAAGTAAAATGCAGGTATTAATTGCTCTGCTTCTGAAATGCCCTAGATTGTCCCGGAGCAATTGGTTTGCTAGCATATTTGACGTTCTACGACTGCATTTGCATTTACTTAGCAATTGAGTAAATATCTACAGACCATACCAAAAGGATCCCATGATCTTCAAGTAGACTAGAACCAGTTACGTGAAGACCGGAAATGAAGTCAAGATAGATGTCCACATCCAGCCACGACCCAATTGGAGCAAATTAATCACTCTAGAACATATGAAGAGCTCGGTTCCAAAAGTTACTACATCCATTTTCATCATTTTGGGGTTTTTGTTTTTGTTTTGCATTAA
The DNA here is from genome assembly GCA_037976565.1 of Mesocentrotus franciscanus. Classification (NCBI taxonomy): domain Eukaryota; kingdom Metazoa; phylum Echinodermata; class Echinoidea; order Camarodonta; family Strongylocentrotidae; genus Mesocentrotus; species Mesocentrotus franciscanus. The sequence continues at coordinate 28,161,993 of CP137678.1, read as the reverse complement.
TGTACACATTTCCAGTACCCTCATACATCGACTCTTTCAAAAAGCTGAATTTCCCCCGAAAAATAAAAAAGGCATTTAAAAATCAGTTCGGTTCCAAAAGGTACTCCATTTAAGTTAAGCATTGAAACTTGCATACAGTATGCAAGATTTTCGGTTCCAAAAAGTACTACATCCAATATCGGTTCCAATAGGTACTACATCCACACAAATTAGAAAAAACTTCATGAAAAATATTTGTGCAGACTTAGATTTTTATAAAGAGTGGTTTTATACTTGTATCATACAATAACATAATCAGCCAAAGTATCATTCCAAACTGACATTGCATACTTTGATAATTAAAAAAATCGTGTTTTTCTCAGAACTTGGATTTATGGATGTAGTACCTTTTGGAACCGAGCTCTTTATATAGGGCTGTGAAAATCAATTGAAAGGTGCATTCTGTTTGGAGTGTACAATTATCATGCACCAAGGGAGATGTTAAACGGGAATGATTTAATTCACATTACGGATCAATGTAAACCTTCTATTCTGCAGTGACTGAAATGTTGGTGTACAGTTATGTCCAACTGAATAATCAATGAATTATTTCTTTAAATTACATTTAAAATAATGCCTCCGGCACCACCTCTGATGGTAGTGTGGATAGACAGTTATTGTCCATTCCTCTTTCAACTGCTATCATCCGATAAATACTCGTCACTGTCTTCATCCTCGTCACTGTCTTCGCCCTCGTCTCCGGCGTCCTCGTCTCCGGCGTCCTTGTCTCCCGAGTCCTCGTCTCCGGCGTCCTCGTCTCCCGCGTCCTCGTCTCCGGCGTCCTCGTCTCCCGAGTCCTCGTCTCCCGAGTCCTCGTCTCCCGAGCCCTCGTCTCCCGAGTCCTCGTCTCCGGCGCCCTCGTTAGCTTGCTCATCGTCATTGGTCTCTCCCTCATCCTCGTCAACTCCATCTCGTTTGCGTTTCTTAGCTAGTCTCTTCTGTTTCATATCCTCAGTGAGTGGCATCCTATGAACTTCAACCAAGGGGTATATAAGTTTTATGGCTTCGTTGATGTTGCCTACAGATGTTGCTGTTATCAAGAAAAGGAAAACAAAACACAACAGGGCAAACTTATTGTTCTATGTTATACTCGCAGGGGGGCTCAACTCCGCTTCTGCATCCGTCCAGCCATGGGGAAATTTTGGAGGGTCAAAAAGTGCACACTGCTTCCACTTTTCATGTATTAGCCTATGAAGACGACAACTATTTAGTGCACCAGCGAAATAGGGATTTTGGCCTGCGCGCAGCGCGTAAAATATGCAAATTGAAATTTTGAATATTGATGAGCTCTTTCCCACTTATTAGCATATTATCGCAATGACAAAAAGACAATGCGCATGCGTTACTGCATGTCGACAGAATCCTGGAGCTAGACCATATATCGACCCGGGGGGCATTTCATCAACATTTGTCCACCGACAACTGTCGGCGCCGACTAAATTTGACCAATCAGAGGCCTGGAAAATAGTCGGTGACAATAAAATTGTCGGTGAAAATGATATTAGTCAGTGAAAACCACCGACTAATTGTTTCATGAAACGCCCCCCTGATCGAACTAAAAGTGTAGAACAAAGGTCAGAGTTGGGGATTTAAAGGTTAAAGGTACTATGTCCCATTTGCAGGCCAAAAAATGAAAAGGTTAAATTCCAACGGCATTTGAAAGACAATACTAATTTAGAACTTCCCTAAAAAAGGGGGCTTGAAAATGTCTTTAAGTGGGAAAATAACGACTATTAGTTGTCGAATCGACTTAGGAGCTATAGAGCCAGTAAGTAATAGTCTGATTTTCAGACCATTGTACCGAATGGTCGTACGTTTTATGCTGCGCAAAGATTCAATCAGTTTAATTTTGGCCATTACAAGAAGTGGGTTATTGATGTAGACAAATGCTCATGTACCCTTTACAGCTCATTTTATGTATGTTATTACCAAAGATGAAAAAGCCAGTCAGTCACTCAATAGTGTCTGACAGTGAAGTCTAGCAAGTAAACGGGTTTCCTTGCATAATTTGAATATTAGGACACTGCTAACGTTTAAATTTCACAGATAGGACATACATGACATATTCATAATTCCTGCAAAGTTCTACAGAATTTGATGTTGGCTGCAAAAGGGACATAGTATCTTTAACTTAATTGGGGGGCCAGAAACTTCACTGTCACCAAGATTGAAATTAAGTACATTAAAACATTCAGTTCAGTAAAGCAAATATAAAGACCCCATTTCACCTTTTTAAATCAATTATTATCAATCAAATTGCACAGATCATTTAGCCCAAGTGCTATATTAATATTGTTAGTGCCCAAATGATTAATCATTATCATCTCGCCTTCAATGATCTTTCATATTGTGCCCCCTCCCCAATGAAATTTCAATTTTGCCTCGTTCTTTTCATTTTTGATTCGTCGGCACTGATTTTTTGACATTTGCCCCCAACCCCGGACAGTAACATTTTCAATCCAGGACCCCTTCCAATACTGACATTTCCATAGGCCCTATTACCCTCCCTCTTCCACCCCCAACCACCACCACGATTACCATGCTGTCATTTTGGCACTGACTTATTATTTAACTCCACCCCTCCCTCTATTATAAAACATTTTTATACTGCATTTATACTTTAGCCTTGCCCACTCTCTTATTTCCGCCTACGAGGATAGACGATTAAATCTATCTCGCTGATGCCAGATCTAAAAGAAATCACAAGGTCGAACACCAATACTCAATTCTACAGAAGACTGCATCAGCCCCATCACACCTCATTCATACAGCATGCATTATCAATACAGAGTGCCTACATCATCATAATCACCAGCATCATCACATATCTTTCATAAAATAAGAAAATGAAAAGAAAAGAATTAAGCAGTATTAACTAATTTTATTAACATTTATGAACTCATTGATCAACATAATTTCAAAATTTTCAAAATAATGATCTTTTAAATGCAACATGACATATATACATGTACATCAACAAAAGGTAACAAATAAAGGGGAGGGGCTGCTGTCTCTTGAATTCAAATTTTTCAGTTGTAAAATTTTACTATAAATTTAGAAAATTAGATATTTTAAAATAAAATCCATACGATTTATTCAATTATCAACATGCTATATTACTATGTAAGGCACAGGTTTATACTGAGTTTTACGATTACTTTTTTACATTGGACATTATTGTTGTTCTTACTACTATTATCATTATTATTATGATTATTACTGCTATATGCTATTACTGCTATAGGACCATTGTCATTATTAGTACTATTATTATTATTGTTATTATTATTATTAATATTTTAAAGTACTACTATTGTACTACTCCTACATCATTTTATTCCCCCTTCAATTTAGTATACAGTTCAGCATCCCTAATATACTTGTCAGAACTTGAATTAATCCAAAAGCTATGTTACATGTACACGCATTTAAAAGAACAAATAAATACGTTCATGATCTTCGCTATATCTTCTCTTCTTCTTCTTCTGGTAATCTTCAAAGGGCTATGTAGCCTATCACAAAGATGAACTAGTCAGTACTAAAGATTACAAGTGGTGTGAGGAAGACAGATGATGTTTTTTAGTGGGATAAGGGCATTAGATGCCTCAGGAGTAGTCCCTGGCAGTTCCCTGGACTGTCAGCATGCACTATACATTTTCTGGAAGTCAGTTCCATTAAATTTGGGACAGAGCATTGGTCAAATACAAACTTTTCTATGTCGCTTCTGGCTTGGTGCAACTGGAGGGTCATGCCATGGTTCTTCCATGATCGTGATTTGTTGAAGAAAAATAGGGCTTTGGCAGAGAGACCATTGACTATCTTGTGCACCATTCCCAGTCTACTTGCAGAGTGCCTTGTAGGTAGAGTAGGCCACTAGAACGTCATCATCTCAGTCACGCTGCTGGTTCTCTTGTAGTCCCCATTGTGACGTAGCATGTGCCCGGCGTTGGATCTTGTCAAGATCCTGGACATTTGAGATGTTGTAGGTATCCCAGACGCTGGAACAGTTCTCAAGATGAGGGTGGACTAGGGACTTGTACGAAATAAGCCTGGGTATCAAACCTTCTGCATGGGACAACCTGCATAATAAAACCAAAAGAGAGGAGAAAGCAAATAAGATTAAAACTAGCTGCACTACATTAGATTTAAAAAATAGTACCTACCCACTGTTACGTCTTAAATTTTAGTTTTATTAAAAGAATGATAGACTTATGTCTATCTGATAGGGCTTTAAAAAAAAATTATTTCCAATTCTGTTACAAGTAACTTTCAAAATTGTTTTTCTTAAATTATTATTATTTTTAAACATTTTCTACATACAATAACAGGCAGTACATGTAGAGGTAGAAGTCTATTAATTATAAGTTGTTTATAAACATAGGTGTATCTACTGTTCAGTTGCTAAATTTTGTGAGAACAAGTTTGATAGATATAATGTAATATTGGAAAAAAAATGCCTTTGAGTACGTCTTTTAATATCATGCTGAGAGAATATACTGATTTGTTTATTTAGCAACACCGTAGTTTGTCACGTAAATAAAGCTAGAGAATAAATGAGAATTTCAAGATTTAATGTAACATAAGATGACAGTGCCCCAAATATCATTAGTCCAAAATGAGTGCGATGTTCGCATGGGCTTAGATTATACAGCTTGAATATTTTCGAACTTCATACAAACATACCTTGACAGAGTTCAACTTAGGTGTCCTGTCCTTTGATGATCGGGTCCTGGTGCTTTCTTATGTACTTCTGTGGTCATTATCTGCTTCTTGGTTCCATAGAATCTACAATTAAAGACAACAGAAGCTTAGTATTAAAGGTTCGTGCTAGTATTAATGCATGCATTATTTATCAGTTTATAAATTTGTTCATGTCCTTTAGAGTAAGAAATACAAATGTCATATGTAGGGTGCATGGATCCAGAATTCTCAACAACAAAAAAAAAAAAAAGGGGGTGGCATATGGTCCTGAAAATTCACTATAAACAAAGTAAATATTAAGATATTAGTGATAAACAAATAATATAAACCTTTTTTTTTTTAAATCTCTAAACATGTCTTTTTCCTCTAAATATTTCAAACAAGGCACAGTGCCATAACTTAGTTAGAGCACAATCTGGGGAAGGGGGGTAAGATTAGGAAGCTAGGAAGAGACACCTTTTTGTTTTGTTTTTGCCTTCATCCGAACCAAGCTGAATCTGGACCTGGATCACATAATGCCACTACACTAGTGGAGCAAAACGCGTCTAATTAGACCTAGCTACGGCCGGCTATGATAGTCTTTGGCTTTGCCATGGCATAACACAAGCTAGTAAAATTGCCCATTAGTAGGTGACTATGTCCCTGGCAATGTCACATCTGAAGGAAAAAGGGGCACAGAAGGGTTCCCCCCATTGCCATTGGTTAACTTCCAGGCAGTAGAACTAGGCCTAGAGCTCTAGCCCGAGTCTTGGCCTAGGTCTACTGCCTGAAGTTAACCAATGGCTACTCTAAAGTAGCCTTGACTACATTGATCTTCCTAAACCAGGCATTTATTTAGTCTTTTTTAATAAAAATGTACATGTAGATCTAGGCTATATCTACATAGCAAAATTCAAGGTACAGCCTACAGGATTCCATTACTAGATCTACAGTCATTACATTAGACTTAGAGTTAGAGGTACTGCCTACTGGTATACATTTATAATTATAAATGCGGGGATAAATGCTGTTCAGACTAGTGTAATAGATCTAGACTTATATTACTAGCCTATATTCTAGATCTAACACTAGTAACACTAAAGTGTAACCTACACTAGTACGATCATTTACGAGTAGCCTACAAATATAGACTTCTAGTTCTAGCCGCGCCAGCTCAGGAAACGCAGTCACTTCTTGGTGAAGTGTTACAGCCGGCTAGCATCGGCGAATTGAAAATCATAATCCGCTCGACGAGATCTCATCGGCTGGACTAGCAATGAGCCATTTGCGCAGTCTCTGTAACAGGTCCACATCTACCACTGATTATTATCGATAATCAAGCTATAAACTGAACTTTAAAAGTATGAGACGTGCTCAAATGAAATAATCTACGGTAAACTTCTGATTGTTTTAAAAATATTACCGTCGACGACTTCAATTAGAGTTCATTCAATCAGTTAATATTCCTTGATCAGACAAAAGAAAAGGGGATGGGATAGGGGTAATACGTTGTGACAATGCGGAGAGCCCTCACTGCAACGACGAACACGTCACAATAATTTCAGAGATATTAACACAAAATGGATCTTTACTTACTTTTTTATATCGTATGGTATCACTTCGATGTTGATGTTCGCCTGAAGATTTTCTGCTTCACTGAGATGTACTAGACAAACTTCTATTACAATAGAAATTCACTTAAATGAAAAATGCTTCATGGTTTGTAATTGAATAACTTCAAAGTTGCAGGTCATACAACCGCCATTTTCCTCAATTTCGTGCTCAAATCGTAGGGAATTCTGGGAATGCAAAAAAATGTTTTATGCATGACCTAATACATAAAACATTTTGTTGATGGCCAATCACCAAACAGTAATTGGCGTACTTTTTACGTCATTGCTCATGAATAAACATTGACCCTCCAAAATCGTCGTTCAAATTGGACAAAACCCCCATAATGCATCCAATGCAAAACCCATGGAATGTCAAAGGTCACAATTTGAGTCGCTCCTCTAGTCCTCCTACGGAGGACATACTGTGTATGATCGAATCTCTTTGGTTATACTCCTATACAGCCTGTAGAGAACAAGGCAAATGTGACATGGAGGACACTATCCGCAAAGAACTACTGAAACAAAAGTATCCTCAAATCAATACCTTAGGATACAACTAAATAAGAGAAAAACAAACGCATCACATAGGAGCAATTCTCTAGCCTGCATATAAGTGGAAGATCGTTTCTTACAATATCTGGCAAAAATGAAATACTTCGCTTTTTCCACCTGGTTAACATGATTGTAAGGCCGCATTTACTCGCCTACATTGTCCAAATCTAAATTACTAATCTAGTGCTACCCACGTGCGCATTTTGATTGACCATGATTAAACTAGACCCTGTATAAATGCCCATCTCATTTGCTAAGGTGAACTGCTACGCCACACATCCAATATGATTGCACAATTTGTCCAATTGTAAACAACTAACCACAACCAAATAACTATGGCCACTTTGTTCAAAGGCTGATAGCTAGACAATATACCATTCTTACTTGTGCTATCATGAGCCATATTCACTAAAATTCGCAAACGTCCAACAAAAAAGTGAGAGAGAAAATGGAGAGTTACATAGGACAACACCATCACATCATTACAATTGTAGAAAGAAGACTGCTGTAGTGGTTTCGGCATGCAACTAGATGGAAGAATAGCTAGGCAAACATCATCTAATTGCAAGGAGGAACTAATGTGAGAAGAAAAAGGGGCATACCAGCTAGGACATGGACTGATAACATTCAAAAGTGGATGGGAATGTCATTTGAGCAAGAACTAGAACAGCCGAAGACAGAAATATGTATAGAACCTATGTCTCAAGGTCCATTTTGTTGTCGCCCCGATGGCCTCCAAGCTTTGGAACGTAGATAGATAGATGAAGAGTCTTTAACTCTGCTTACCTGCGACTTGGATGCTACCTGTATGAAAGATCTGAAGAGTTGCCCTGGGTTGGCAGTGCTTGTAGATGACGGCAGCATGGAGCTCAGGCTCATAACTAGGTTGAGAATGGAATGAAGTAAGATTTCAAATTCTTGCCAGGGCTGGATTCGGAGAGGGGATGCCGATATTGTGAGATTGTCAAAATGAAAGAGTTACTTTAGAGTTGACCCATACTGTAGGCCTACTAGAGGAGGGAAGGTGTGTCCCCTTTAGCAAATTTTAATGGGGATTGTGCACTGTCACTTCCACTGCAATTTATAATAATAATAATACAAGTGGGTTATTCCAGACTTGACATTCTCAATAATTACCCCGGTTTTAGCATAAACACTTTCTTCCCTTTTGACTTACATGACTGAACATATAATTAACCATCTTTTGCCATTAAAATGTGTAGTTTAAATGTCATTTCGAGTCAAAATAAAACACATACTGATATTACCCCAAAAAAAAAAAGTTCAAGTCAAGTGTATACAACTGACGTATTAGGGAAATAAAAGATTATATTTTCACCGATATTTGACAATTTTGTAATGGAATTACACTTCAGATTTGGTGTGTAAACATTCATAGATTGGCTTAACGAGACAGAACGCTCACTTTTGGGAGAAAACAGGAACCTACCTTGCATTATTTGGATGTGTCTCTGCGAAGCCCCTGATTCGTATAGCAAACGGCATCGAGCACGATCCAAAAATGCTCACAACCTTGAACTCTAACAACCGAGCCTGAAAGAAAACGACAGGAAAATAAAAGCATTTACAAGATCAGTTAACATGCAACAAACTTTTACAGCAACAGCCATAGATTCCATGTAGTGGTTGCGAGCTTTTGTTTATGTTTTTGGGACATGCTACAATCGCCTACGTCACATTATTTTGGGCGTTTTATTGGTTTGATTTAGGCGAGAAAATGAATTATGAAAATTTCGTGTTTTTCTATGTTTTTACTTAATTAAGTATCAAAGAAATCTGACATAATTTTTTCCAAATTCCTGAGGTCCTAAGCTTTCCATTGATATATAGTTATACTTTTATGGAATGGCTACTTTAAAGGGGAGGACGACCCTGATATTAAGTTGGTTTTTAATAGAAGCAGAAAAATGAGAGAAACAGGTCAGTGAAAGTTTGAGAAAAAAACCGATTAAAAATAAGAAAGTTAAGACCGTTTGAAGTTGCGATCAATCAAACACAAATTGGCAACTCTGTGACGTATCTTGCGAGGTCCTCTCCTTATTGCCCTTTACTTAAAAACTTCGAAAAATTCTATTTTCCTTTCGGAAAATTTTCAATCACACATTCACGCAAAGCATAACTATGGCAAATAAGATTTTATACAACCCCTGTATGAAACAAATCTATTCCGTCATTAATTACTAACAAAATATTTTGAATGAAATTTTCTGTACAGAAAAAATTAAAGAGGGGCTCGCAAGCTACGTGACAGTGTTGCCAAACTGTGTTTCCCTGATGACAACTTTACAAAAATCATAACTTTTCTACTTTAAATAGGACATTGCTCAAAATTTCACTCATTTGTTTTTCTCATTTTCTGCTTTTATTATATCAACTTATTATCAGGGTGGACTTCCCTTTTTAAAGATAAAGTTGAGTTCTGGTCATGCAACTGCATTGTGAAAGAAACGGTGTGGAATCAATCAGATCAATCAATCAATCAAAGCTGACCACGTAGCATATAGTATTGGTGTGTACTGCAAGTTTCTGGAATCATCAAAAGGATAAGAAATTTGGCCCAGTCTTGGTAAAAGTAACCAGCACTGTACACAGGAATATGTATATGGGACTACACAAACATGTGGCATAAAAATGAGGCCCACATTTTTAAGCTGTCACATGTCATATTTAAGAATATGAAGTCATTTGAAGAGCCATATAGCTTTTCAGGAAACATTTTTTTCTCTGATATTCTTCCACACTTGCATAATAACAATGAACCTTCTCTTTGACGCTTGTTATGCGCAGAGCTTGCTTTGTTATGCACTAGTGAGAACAAACAGTGCATGGGCACATAATCCGGTGGGGGTGGGGGGTGGGGGGCGGGGTAAAGCAGGTTTTTGAGACATGGAATGTTGTAAAGGGTTGATGGGTATCAACGTGTTCAGGGCACCTCCCTGCACAATTTCTAGGTGGACTACCTTGAAAATATGCTGCTGGAAAAATCTGCGGCCATTTTTTTAACATGGGCGCCATGTATATAACTAATGTTGAAAGATTTTGGAGATTACTTTTTAACAGAACCCCAATTTTCTACAATATTGTATTAGATATGCTGCTTATAAGTATCGGCTTGCATGGTGATGTAGATATACAGTAGGCTTGCGGTTGCACCATGTGAGAGAGGGGAGGATTGGGGAGGATAGGGGAGTCCTGAAAAGGACTCTCGGTAATCTTTCTTTCTTGAGTGTGTGTAGTCCTGAAAAGGACTGTTGTTAGTCTTGAAAAAGACTGTTGGTTATCTTTCTTAGCTTATAGTTCTAAGGAGAACTATAGCGCCAGTTGGAGAGGATGGTACGTGGTAGGAGTGGCTCGACGTTTCTAACAGGTTGACTATCCGTTCTGATCTACAACAAAATATAAACGAATATTAAAATCTGCATACCATTCTTTGCGGGGATTGGAATTTAATACAAGATTCAATTCGTGTTACATGAAATTACCTCCATGTTAACCACCCCGAGCAAACAACAGGTTAATGAAATGAAGAATGAATTAGATTTATGCGATCCAGGGAAATTAAATTTCCAGCTAAAAGATCTTATACGTGGCGTCAACCAAACCCTTTTAAACAAAGCAGGTTCGACTTCTTTTTTATATCTTCAGAATTTCTTTCATTCGTTTACAAAGTGGATATTTTGCCGGGTTATCGAACGGACCATTCCTTAATTAGTCTTAGTCTGAGCTTAAATCAGATAAAGCGATTTTGAATCTATCATAAACGATCAATTATTTTTCGAAGATCTTTATAAAGTAACTGGAGTTTGTAGAAGAAAAAAAACAAACTCTTTCTGTATTAGGAATAACAGAACAAAGTTAATAGAGAAAAAACGTAAATTATCTACAGAAAGTGGTGAAAACAAGGGCTTATTCCGAATGGTCGGATAGCGTCGTGGTGCGTCGCGTTAACTTGAACGCGACCATTCGTCCAATGCCCCGGTTTTGCCGAAAGGGTGCGTTGAGAACGAAGTACCGCCTTCACGCACCCTTTCGGGATAAGCGGGGCTTTTCTCGAAAGGGTGCGTTGACTAGTCTTCCATATCAGTCGAATGGAATTTAAGGAATAGAAATTTAAGTCGTTTTGAATTGAAATAATCAAAATTGAAACAAATAAAAAATTAAATAAAACTATTTTTACGTAGTCTTGCAGATCAGGCGTTTACAAGAATTAAATAAATAAATAACAAGAAACACAATCAAATAATTTACTTAAATATTTAAAAAATGTCACATAAAGGTGTTTACCTAGTCTTGCATGTCAGTCGTTTATTTATTAAAATAACAAAAAATAAATCCATTTCTTTTTATGTGCTCCGTTATTAATTTAATTATTTGTAATTTAATTTGTATATGCATTTAAAAAAAGTTTAAAAGTTTACATTAAAAAATCAATTCTATACATAGAAAGAAATGAATATTATTTTATTTGACATTTTTAAATATTTAAAGCCCCACTGCACTACTTGTACCTACTTGCGCCCTCTATCTAGCAATCGGTACCCGTTGGTTAAATGAGAGCTGAATTGATGAGAGAACCAGTGGCGGATCCAGGGGCCGAGCCCCCTCCCCTAGAAAAAAACCGGTAAAAACACACTTGTTTGTATAAAAAAAGAAGTCGGGCCCCCTCCCCTGGCGCCCAAGAGGGGAGGGGTGGAGGTTGAAAAAATTGCACTTCCCCTCCCCCGTTGAGCAAAGGAAAATCGGCCGGCACGATTTTCAAATTTTCGGGTGCAAAAACAAAAATTGTGCTCACTACCCCACTGAGCGAAAAATCGGCCGGCACGATATTCAAATTTTCGCACGAATTGGCCCCTTTTTGGGCCCCCTCTCTTGCCGCCGGCCGGATCCGCCCCTGGAGAAAACCACCTGTCAGTGACCACATAGGGGGGGGGGGTCTAATCCCTCCTGGCCAAATTAGCTAGTGCAGACAGGCTTGAAGCAAATTATTCGATTGTGTTTCTAGTTATTTATTTATTTAATTCTTATAAACGCCTGATCTGCAAGACTACGTAAAAATAGTTTTATTTATTTTTTGTTTGTTTCAATTTTGATAATATCAATTCAAAACGACTTAAATTTCTATTCCTTAAATTACATTCTAAACGACTGATGTGGAAGACAAGTCAACGCAACCTTTCGAGAAAAGCCCCCCCCCCGCTTATCCCGAAAGGGTGCGTTAAGGCGGTACTCCGTTCTCAACGCACCCTTTCGGCAAAACCGGGGGCTTTGGACGAATGGTCGCGTTCAAGTTAACGCGACGCACCGCGACGCTACCCGACCATTCGGAATAAGCCGAAAACAAGAGGTGTTTAATTTGTATTCGAATCATTATGCGGCAAAAGAAGTAGAAAAAACAAATTTTGAGATTTTATTGAATTATTCTGACATCCACAAATTGTCTGCAGAAATGTCTTTATTACTTGAAGGTCCACTGAGTATTGATGAAGTTTACACTATGTTAAAACATATGAAAAACAATAAATTCCCTGGGCAAGATGGCTTTACTGTAGAATTCTACCGTTTCTTTTGGGAAGATATAAAATATTTCATAGTGAAGTCATTGAACTATCCTTATTTTACAGGACACTTATAACAATCGCAGAAATTGGGGAATATAACTTTGATTCCAAAAGGGAGCAAGTCTAGAGGTTTACTTAAAAACTGGCTCCCAATTTCCTTGCTTAACGTTATTTATAAACTAGCCTCCAGTTGTATAGCTAATAGACTAAAAAGGGGTTTTCTCTTACTTGATACACGAAAATCAAAATGGATTTCTTAAAGGTCGTTTTATTGGGGAAAATATGCGTTTATTATACGACACATTACTTTACACTGAAATAAAGGATACAGTTGGTATATGTTACTCGTTATCGATGTGTCTCATAAATTCCTCTATAAGTTTATGGATTTCTTTCAATTTGGCCGTTTTTTTTAGTTTTTTTTTAATAGAAATGGATTAAATATTTTATTGTTTTATGAAAACGCTTCTTCGTGTGTCCTACTTAACGGACACTGTACAGATAGATTTGCAATAGGGCGAGGGTGTCGTCAGGGAGATCCTTTGTCTCCGTATCTGTTTTTTTTTTAGTGAGTGGAATACTTGGAATCCTGATGCGTCACTGAAATTCTTTAGTTGGATTGCATATGAATGGGAAAACATTCAAACTGTTGCAATATGCAAATGAAACCCTCTTTACACTCAATGGTACCAGACAAGATTTGAAATGTGCCCTTGAAATACATTTATCACGGATGGTTGAACATAATTATTTTGAAAAGATCAAAGAAATTAAAATTCAAATGGCCCCACGGTTGACAAAATCATTAACCCCCTTAGGATGAATAGGCATTGTTAAATCGTTATTTATACCCAAATTAAACTACCTGTTTCAAAACCAAACTCCAAATTATTAAAGAGGTTAATCTATGTTTTTACTCGTTTATATGGGGTAATAAACTTGACATAATAACAAGAAAACAAATGTGTCATATGTATAAGGATGGTGGAGTTAAAGTGACAGATACTTTCATACATATGAAATCTCTTCAGATATCATGGATGAGATGAAGATTTTATCAGTGACTCATCGGATGAAAACTTTACTTATCATATGTTTCTTTCGTTTTTGCCTCCGTCACATTCTCTCAAATTTTATATGGGATCCGAACATTACAAACATTTTCACGCCTAATCCATTTTGGAAAGAGGTGCTTTTTGCCTTTTCAGATCTGGTTGAAGTCAATGTAGATACTATTGCATGTCAACCTCTTTGGAATAATCCCAGGATAAAAGTGAACAAGGGAAACGCTCTTGGCGGTCTCGCCTGCATTACGCAATTCGATATGATGAAAAATTGAGGTTGGGGCATTATTTATAGGCAGGGTGACCCATTAGCAGGCCCCCCCCCCAAAATGAAATCCTTTTGAATATTATCAGCATTTTGAAGTGAATATTGACTAAGAATCATCAGAAGAATTATTTACTAGTATTTGTAAATATGAACAAATAACAAAAATTGATTTATTATTTCTCATACTAACTTGTGAAAACAAAATCCAAGTCTACTGACCTAAAATGACCTTTGACCTTAACTTTGTGACCTGGAATTTGTGTCATATGATTTGTGATACTTGATAACCCTTGGGTACAAGTTTCTTTGAACTTGAACAAACACTTTTGAAATTATGCTAAAAATTCAAAATCTTGATGTTGATGCCACAACATAGTCTAGATTTGTTGACCTGAAATTCTACTCCCATGATTGTTGATACTTGATAATCCTTTAGTCTAATTTTCATTGAATAAGAACTTATACTTTCAAAATTATATTTAAAAAATTCAAAAACTTAACCTTAGGTTAAGTTTTTGATGTTGACGCCGCCGCCGCCGCCGCCGCCACGGGAAAAGCGGCGCTTATGTCTCGCTTTTTGCTACGCAGGCGAGACAATAATGATATAATATTTTTCAAATTTTGGTGTATGAAGGGAGTACTCTTTATCAATGACATTTTGAAAACGGATGGTACGTTTCTCTCGTATTTTGAATTTCAACATGAATTTGATAGACAAATAAATTTCCTTCAATATTGTTGGTTATGCAATGCTATTCGGGTCGGTTTTAAAAAGAGTGTTATACCAAAGTTGATGGAACCTACATGCATTATACCTGTAACATTACGTCTCATATTGTAAATGAAAAAAGGATGTTCTTAAAACATAATGTGAAAGAATGTAACAGCCTCACCAAATGTTAGATCTAGAAGATAAAGCATGGTGTTCGTATTGTCTGATTCCCTAACAGTCAACTGTTGATACAAATATGACGTGGTTCCAGTTTAAGATTTTAAACAGAATACTTTACATGAAAGATTCATTGCTGAAATTCCAAATAGTTGCTGATAAACATTGTACATTTTGTGACAGCAGTGAAGAGACAATCATGCATATTTTCTTTTTACTGCCCATATTCAAATATAATATGGTCAATATTTTGAGCAATGGTTTTTCAGTATAAGACCGATATAAAGGCCAAACTTAGAAACCCAAATAATTAGTGTAAGAAAAGAAATCTATTCAGCCAAATGCAAAATTCAGATATCACTGTTTGAACCAATCATGTCAGCTGTTAACAAAATAAATATTATGATATGGAAAGATATATAGCAACAAAAAAATCTTAAAGAAAATAATTTCGCAAAAAAATGGTTTCATTTTTACCAAATGTTTCTGAGTGTCTATGTTTAGTTGCAAGTTTGTTTTTATGTTATACAATTGGTGTGCACATTATACTTTTTCAAGTTTAATATCTTATATGTCGCTGTGCGGCCGAGGTTATTTTGTAATATTGCATTTTTTAAACATTATATGAGAAATCATGGTATAGTGCATGTATCAAACTGTTGTGAAAATGATAAAGGAACCCTGTGAAAGGGTATAAATAGATGGACAAAAATAACAATTATGAGACCGTGGATCACTGTCTATATATAGACAATCTCAATGTCAACGTTATCCTCCATATCTTTATTATCATAATGATCATCATTGTTATCGAGCAAGTCGATTTGGTGTGATGTAGGGGCGGCATTCGGCCTGGGTTGGACCATTTATGATATTAATTTACTTTTCATAACGTTCTATTTTGTTTGATGATTAATCCATTTGGACTTGATATAGCATCTTTTCCTTGTCAGTATAGTTACAAACCGCTTCACATTTTACACCACAAAGTAGCCATTTCATAATTATCGGAATTTCATTCAAACATAATTATGTTTGATTCAATTCAAATAAATTCGAATGTTATTTTCAGTTAAAGAATTAAATAAATTAGTTTTGAAACCTTGTTAGAATGCATTCGTTGAAATGAAATTATAGTATTTTTTATTTAATAGTAGTACATGTATCATTGCGTGATTATGAGAGTGAATTGAGCTAGAGTATATAAACTTGGAAGGACAGGGGCGGTATTCTGAACATTGTTGTATCTTTTGTGTTATCTTTTGTTGTATCTCCCAGAGATAACACAGCGCTAATATTGTTGTAAGTTGGTATTCTGAAAATCATTTTATCCCTGTGTTATCTCTTGAAGGACCGCCTCTATCTTATCTTTGAGTGACTTTGACACGCCCATTTTTATGGACCCTACCAATCAAGATCTATTTTATATAAGCATGATAAGTAGGGCAACCAATAAGAATACTTTATGCCATATCTGAATATGCGCCCAGCGCATATAATCTTGGGCGTAATTAGTTAATTGAGCGCTTATTACGCGCGTCATCATATGCGCTGTTGCATGTGGATCATGAAGACAAGTCACGCTTTCACTTAGTGGTTAAGAAACATCACAGAGAAGAGAGCATTAAAATCGTCATATCTTAGCATGTAATTTCTTTAAAAGTTCTCATCTGTGATGTCTCCGGTCAACACACAATCTTCTTCTAACTCGTCTATTGGCACGAAGTTGGTTCTGGGCAACGAAAATTGCCGCCATTTTATCACCACGAAAGATACAACACCCCTACCTGTTGTAAATATTGTTGTAAATACCATGCAAGATAAGATAAGATAAAAGATACAACAATTTTCAGAATACCAATTATCTTGTCATATTATCTCTCGTGCGCATATTCAAATGAGGATTAAGCGCCATTGTATTGATAAAACGCACAATTACAAGCGCACAAAAGTATGAGCGCAGGCGCGGCCAAAGAGATGAGAGAAAAGATACAACAAAAGATACAACAAAACTTACAACAATGTTCAGAATACCAACTTTATCTTAACTTCAAAGATACAACAATATTAGAGATAACACAGGGTTCAGAATACGGCCCCAGGATACTAACTATTCTAATAATAATAATACACAACATTTATTAGGCGCTTAATACTGGTGTTTCTAAGCGCACCATTGTCTGATTTAAAATTACTAACCAAAACTTATAATAAACACACAAATTTTAAATCTGTTCATTATTCAATAAATCATGCATATTTATACAACTCACTCCCAGATCCTAATCAAATGATTGGTCATGCGCGGTCACGTGTGATTCATTTACTGATCCTATTGCACGTTTTTTCATGAAAAAGCGTGCAATATTTTCCAGTACTATCCAACGATTTTTCAGTGCCGCGCAGTAGTGCGCGTAGAGGTTAGAGCGTTTAATACTGCGTGTATACACATGGGCCTATTCTTGCGCAGCACCAGGGGCGGCGATTTCTTTTCATGACCGGGGGGACGAAATGCGAGGGACGAGCAAAAACTTTTTTTTTTGGGGCAGAAAAAAATCTGCATCACCACCAGTTGTTATGTAACTGCATGTAACCACATGTTACACGCAGGCCCCGCGAAACGTTTTTCAAAGTGGGGCTAAAGTAAGTATTTACGATCAGGTAGAGCAAAGCGAGCGAGGCAAGTGGAGCGTAAATTGGCGTGGGGTCCAGGGGCAAAGCCCCGGCGGGGGACATGGGGCGGAGCCCCATGAAGCTCAGGGGGTTCAGGCATTTAATTGCGGTCAGATGAGCATCCAGGGCCTTGCCTTAGGGCCCCAGGTGGGGTCCAGGGGGTGGAGCCCCCGGAAGCTCAGAGGTTTTAGGTATTTAATTACGGTCAGATGAGCATATTTTGATACCTTATTTGTGACACTGGCATTAATTGGAGTCGGGTCCAGGGGACAGAGCCCACAGAATCTCATTGGTTTTGGGCATTAAATTACGATCAGATAAGCATCCGAGGGCCGCCTTAGGGCCCTTGGTGGGGTCCAGGGGGCAGAGCCCCCGGAAGCTCAGGGAAAATCATGCCATTTCAGCAACATTTGTAAATCACTGGTATCGAATTAGAAATACACCATCATTTTATTAGGGGGCAACTGCCCCCAAGCCCCCATATCAGTACGCCAGTGCGAGGGAGCATAGTGAACGAGAGGGGTGAAGGTGACGGAAGTGACTACCCCCTCACAGGTTTTTGAAGTTTTGTTGTATTAAATAATTACATTCCTTAGCAAAACTATAGTATAACAGAAAACAAGCAATATACTTTTTTCACATTTTACATTTCTACAATATTTACATGTAATTTTTGAAGGATATTATGCGAGGGAGCGAAGCTCCCGAGCGAGAGGATTTTTGCATTTTTATTTGTCTAAACACTGCACTCGTGGGCCCTCCAGAACCTAAAAGTGTGTTGCGGTCTTTATAGTCAGTATTTGCAATGCATTTTTTGTGTGCACTTTTTCAAATTTCCCCCTAAAAAAATTGAGGGGGGACGTGTCCCCCCTCCCCGAGATCGCCGCCCCTGCGCAGCACTATGCGTAAATGGATAAAGATAGAGGTGCGCTTGCTATATCTATACTTATGTGTGCGCACTAAATTGAGACTTATTAAAACTTTAGATTTATTTGTCAGCCATAAACTGTCACGAAACAATCTTGAATTAATTATTTTTACATCAAATAACAAGGATCTAGGAGTTTCGTTGTATAAAACAAATGATGCGTGTTTTCATTCGTTCATTATACGATCTATCCGCCCTCGTTGATGCTGTGTGTATCTATCGCACTCAGCCTAACGGCTTCGTGCTATAGGTACACACAGCCTCAACTCGAGTGCGGATAGATCGTATAATGAACTCATGCGCATGCATCATTTGTATAATAATAATAAAAATAAAAATAAAATAAAAATAAAAATAAAAAATAATATCAAACATAAGGTCAAACAGGCTTATTCCGAATGGTCGGTAGCGTCGCGGTGCGTCGCGTTAACTTGAACGCGACCATTCGTCCAGCCCCGGTTTTCCCGAAAGGGTGTGTTGGATTGTTTAAGGGCGCGTCAGGTCAGATAACGCGACCAAATGGCACATACGGGGGGGCTTATTCCAAATGTACGCGTTCAGAGTCCCATGCCAACAACATACAGCGCGCGCCTGTTACGTACGTACGTCGCATACTGGTGGATATCGATATCGATCGCGAGCTGAGAGAGATTGATGGAGAGAAATTTCCTTCGTCGATTATTTCGTCAAAAAGAAGTTTTTTAGCTGAAAATCAATAAGGAACTACAACTAATTGTAGTGGACAGAACTTATTTGTTCTCGCGTCCAGAATTTTTAGCCCCCGAAGCGTATTTTGACTCTTTTTTGGCATAAAAGTTAAACTTAAGCCTAAAGGCTAAGTCAGGCTTAGACTAACCCTAAGGCCTTAGCCAGGCTAGGCCCAAGCTAGGGAAGCCCATATATTATATAGCCATAGACTAGGCTCTAATTTCTTTATTATTCAATCAACCACTTTCATATTTGGCACATGATCATGTGTCAAGCAGGTCAATTAAGCCCTGCAATCATAAACATTTTTAGACTTGAGGTCAGAATATAGAAGTTTTTAAGCTTTTTTGGGGGGCCAAGTGCATGGTAAACCATAGGCTAATGCTGTATTAATCTGACCTTGATGATCGGATCGGTTGATCGGATCGGTTGATCGGATCGGCTGAGCTAGCTCAGTCCCATGTGCTTAATTTGGCGTAACCTAATGAGGCTCTATTAAATAAAGATAAAAAATATATTTGCTTAATAAAAATAAAATAAAAACAAACTACACTATCTGATTGGCGTAGCCAAGGGAGGGAAGGGGGTCCGAGGGGTGCTTGCTTAATAACGTGAAAAGAAAAACAAACTCTCATTTGTGAATGGCGTAGCCAATGGGGAAGAGAATGGGGGCGTGCTTGCTTGCTTAATACCGGTTCTATATTACAAAGAGAAAAGCGAACTATAATTATTTTATGATTGGCGTAGCCAGGGGGACTTGCTTAATACAGGTTTTATATAAATGGGATGGAATGGGGGGGGGGGCTTGATTAATTCAGGGACAATCTTGCACTTTCTGCCCATTTGTCCATCTCTTTGGGAGCCTCTTCCGAGCATGAATGGAGTCTAGGGGCACCGCCCTTTAGAGAACCCCCTCTCAGCATATCATAAGACCGGGTACTTTGCCCATCTATTTAAAGCCCCCTCCATATCTCTGAAGCCCGGAGGCTCTGCATGTCTCACCATTAATTGGGAGCCCCTTCCGAGCATGAATAAAGTCTAGGGGCACGGCCGTTCAACTCTATGGTGACCCCCTCAGAAGCCTGGGGCTCCGTCCTTCTTTTGGGGATCAACCCCTCTAAGCATGAATGAAATATATTATTGTTATGTACTGTGCCGGACTTACAAGATGATGCCCGGTTAGGTCAAATTTTAGTGATGGTCGGGCAGCATTCACATCAGGAACTCCATTAAACTTACCAATAATACAATTTAAAAAATCTAAATAAATATTATGGTGTAAACAGACGCGTCGAAAGGAATAAAGTGGTACGTATACGGACAACGGATTGGGGTCGTGGCACAACTGCGAGGGAGCGGAGCACCGCAGGGGGGCAGGCGCGGATCCAGGGGGTATGGGCATTTATTACGGTCAGAAGAGCATATTTCGATACCTCATTCATGACACTGGCAGGTCACTAATTGGCATGGGGTCCAAAGGGGCGGAGCTCTCGTAAGCTCAGGGGTTTTAGGCATTAAATTACCGTAAGATCTAGGGGCACGCCTTAGGGCCATAGGTGGGGTCCAGGGGGCAGAGCCTCCAAAAGCTCAGGGGTTTTAGGCATTTAATCACAGTCAGATGAGCATATTTTTATACCTCATTATTTTGTGACACTGGCAGGTCACTATTCTTTCTTTCAACAAACGCATAAAAAAGTATAAATTACTAAAAAGTGAGGACAAATCTCGGAAAATTAGGTCATTTCAGCAACATTTGTAAATCACCGGTATCGAATTAGAAATAAACCACCTTTGAATTTTATTTGGGGGCAGGCCCCCAGCCCCAAGCCCCGTCAGTACGCCACTGATCTCCCTACCTTTCTTCTTTCTCTTTTTTCTTTCCCTTCCTTCCTTCTCTCTCTTTTAGGTTTGCTGGGGAGGAGGCAATTAGGGCCTTTCGGCCAATCCACACGTTGTTGGCGGGATTAATCGCAACTGATCTCCCTTTCTTTTACCCCTTTCTTTCCTTCTTCATCTTGTTTGTTCCCTTTTAGCTCTCCTCTTTCCCTTTCTTCTCTCTTTTTTTTTTTTTGCCGGGGAGGCGGCGGGAGAGGCAAGGGCGGCCCTTTGGCCTCCCCCCGATTCACAACTTGTTGGCGAGAAATCTGCAACTGATATCCCCCTTCTTTTCCTTTATTCCTCTTTTTTTATCTTTCCCTTCATCTCCTCTTTTCCTTTGCTCTTTCCCTTTCCTTCCTTCTCTCTAATTTGTTGATGGGGGGGGGGGGAGGCAACAGCCTGGTAGGCAAGGCCCTTTCGGCCCTCCCCCCGATCCCCTTCTTTTATCCCCTTTTCTTCTCTTCGATCTTCCTCTTCTTTCTTTCCCTTTCTCTCCTCTTTCCCTTCCCTTCTTTTCCTTCTCTCTCTCTCTCTCTCTCTCTCTCTTTTGCTGGGGTAATTAAGGCCCCTGGCCCCCCTGGATCCGCGCCTGGACTCGAAATAATGCAATCTGATGCATATACCTTGGAATGAAATTTGATAATACTTAATTAAAGAAATCATTACCATCTCCCCTCATGATAATTATAGACCGCTATATATAGTCTACAAACACAATCGTACTTACACACACACCTGAAATACACTAGCTGACATCGTCCCAGGGGCGGATCTAGCTTTTTCCTCTGGCATTTTTTCCACTGGCATTTTTACCTCTGGCATTATTTCCTCTGGTATTTTTACTCGACACCTGTATGATTGTATGTGTGGGCTTATGTGTGTGTCCACGTTCGTGTCTTTCTGAGTTTGACTTCATCAGGGACGTGATAGAGAAGGACTGGAATCAAGCCGCTCTCCTTTGACCCCATGCTCCATGCCGCCGAAAAGTTATGCGCTAATCTGCAACTGTTGACCAGGTGGTGAGATAAAGGAGCGCATGAAATTTCAGGATTTAGAATTCCTACATCAGAAAATGGCATCCCAGCAACTGTTCGCTGTCTCTTTCAATGATTTCTCATCCATTGTTGAATGTGTAAAGAGTAGAACAAGCGAACACAAACTTGTGTAATTTCATCCTTTTTTTAACTTCAAAAATATAAAAACACGCGAAAACACGCATTAGCAAACTTAATGTTATTAAAGATTGTAAATCATGGATTAAATAACGGGACATTAAAACATGCACAAATTAGCGCATTATCCTAAAATATTGAGTTTTTGTCAGGATGTAATTTTCTTTTACCAACTCATGCACACAAATTATAGGAAGGACGGAGTACTAAATTTGAAAATTTGTTTGATGCACTATTCCCAATACTATCCCCAAATAAAGTTTTTGATTTACACTGAAATTTTGCCGGTAATTTAATATTTTGTAATAAATGTAAAACTGGTGCCTGGCTTCCGAAAGTCCCCGCAGTGGAAGCGCGGTTCGGAGCATGGAACTTCAAAGCCAAGTGGAATGTTACACATCCCATTGTTACGCTTTAGAACTCACGAATGCGTTTGAATAAATTACAAGAGTTTCACCTCCTTTCTTTCACCTCCCTGACTTCATGTAGTTATTTTGTGTGAAACAGTTTCAATAATAAAAAATAGTTCAAGAAACCTAAAAGTACGATATTAAAACGGATAGTTCTGCTTCTCCATCTTTTTTTAAAAATTAACGCACCCTTTTGGCAAAACCGGGGCTTTGGACGAATGGTCGCGTTCCAGTCAACGCGACGCGACGCGTCACTCCCAACGCACCCTTTCGGGAAAACCGGGGGGGGGGGGCATTGGACGAATGGTCGCGTTCAAGTTAACGCGACGCACCGCGACGCTACCCGACCATTCGGAATAAGCCGGTCAAACATAAGATCAATCAAACAAGGAATAAGATGGTGTGCACCTCATTTGACCGACTAACAACTGCAACGGTGTAGAATATTATTCATGAATTAAAAAGGTGCGTTTTCAGCAAGGACTTAAACTGGTCCAGGGAATGAGAATTATGAATATATATGCGCTGGTAATTTATTCCAAAGGATAGGGGCATTTATACTGAAAAAGCTCGATCGCCATATTTTGTAATAGTACGAGGTGCAGGGGTTAACTGCAAGGTTGATGATGATCGGAGAGGTCTTAAAGAACTAGAAGAACGTAAGGAAATCAAATCTGAAAGATATTTAGGGGCTTGGCCATGGAGAATTTTGTATGTCAGAAGAAGAACTTTAAATGTTAAACGATGGTGTATGGGAAGCCAATAAAGAGAACGCAATATTGGGGTTATGTGAACAATATTCTGTTAGTATTATTCCTCTTCACATTCCCAGCTCTTCCTTCCGTTCGTTCTCTCCTCTTTTGTATCTTCTGTTACCCCTTACTATCTACACATAATTGAAGCAAATATCACGAGGTACTTATTTATTTTATTAAAACAGGACGATTTCGGTTGCATTTCAGTTATTCGTGAAATATTCTGTTTTAATCGCCTCTTCCCATGGGAAGCAGAATGCATATCTTTGTGAGTGTGATCACTGCTGTATTGTTCAGATTCCATGACTTTGTTGGACAAAGATATATCATTACATTGATTTCAAGCTATATATGATGTACTCGAGCAGTGTGGAGATGCACTTGCATATGGCTATGCTCGCCATGCGGATAACAATACACTCAATACAACAAATTCAGATAAATGAGAGGAAGTACATGATGATAAATGGAAAAGACTCGTATTGAAAACACATCTTCACCTTTCGTATAGATAAGTCAACATAATTTTGTCAAGGATCGGTACATGTCATATCAAATCCTTTTGACAAAATGTTTATATGATCCCAGTTATAGTGTATGGAATTGTATGGAATCAACCAAATAATGTGTGCCCCATGTCTGCCCAATCTAGATAAATCTATCATGGGCATTATTAAGGACAGTACCAGTACGAAGGTCAAAGTCAGTCTAGCATGACGGCAAACAAAATATCATATCTTACTAGTATTTGAATATTTGTGATTGCTCATTCTTTGAGGACGTTTTGGAATGAAGAGGGAGACCCCTTTCACAACCTAATCGTTGATCTTAACACGATTCCCTTCTGTACTCCTCGCTGTATTTATCTTCCATCATTCTCTCAAGCCTCCTCTAGAAATTCAGGCTAACTGTTTAGACATGATAGCAAAGACTTTCGAGAAATAACATGAAGGGCAATTTCAATACCCTATTGTTTTGTTAGCTTGTGTTTGTTATCACTTATATTTAATGTACCTATTTCTATCACTACTGATACAAGACCAAGTTGCTGATCTTATCACCCTGAATAGACATATTTGAAGTATTGTTATAACGTTCGGATTATGAAATGTGTCATTTTCACGTTCGCTCATTTCAATAGGTGACGCACGTTGCTATTAAAATTCTCTTTGCTTGATTTCTGGAAAAGAAAAAAAACAATGCGGAAGGTAATTTTGCGGGGGGTAATTGTCCCGCTGCTAATTGGTCGGGGTTATTGTCCAGGAGGTAATTGTCCTAGAACCATTTTACAGATAGCCTAGCTTATTTGGTTTCTGAGAACACATCATTTATCGGTTAATAGGCATATTATTACAATAGCAACAATAACTAAGAGAAATATATCATTAAAAATATGATGAAACTGCATCATCTGGCATCACACTTCCTATCAAAATAGTCATCTGTTTGATGATAGCATCCACTCGCGATATATTCTATTTTTCATCTCATTATGTTACCGTTGCCAAGTAATATAGACAGCTGTTAGTAACCCAAATTGCAATTTTAGCTTTCATGAAATTTCAAAGTCAGTAGTCGTCACAATTGTTTGAATATAGACGAATAGGTATATCGATGCAATTCATATTTTTGGATTTTGGGGTGTAAATTCCAAATTGTTATATAAATTGTCCCCAAACCTATTGAATGTGTTATTATGTTGTAGGAAATGTAATTTCCTACATATGACACCCCAAACGTTGTAATATGAGGTTCTGTTAAAAAGTAATCTCCAAAATAGTTTAACAGTAGTTATATATGACAGCCATTTTTTTCCAGCAGCATATTTTCAAGGTAGTCCAACTAGAAATTGTGCAGGGACGTCCCCTGAACACGTTGATACCGAACAACCTTTTACAACATTCCATGTCTCCAAAACCTTAAAATTTGGGTTTTGCTCCCTAGGTACATATGTTTATGCATTGCCAATACACCACTTGCTTGATCAGTATTGTATCTGCCATTCAATATAGTTTGTATATTGTACTGACCAATTAGAATACACGTAATGCTCCCGGGGAAATTACGGTACATTTATATATGTATGGAGTAGTTGACTCCAAGACTGTGGTTAAAATGATGGTACATGTACATTAGTGTGTGCCAACTCAATCTTCCGCATGAAACAAGCGCTGGGAATCATTTGTTATCATTATCCTATATTATTCTGTCAATCCTTGTTATCTCATAAGTGTGAAAGACAGCTAATTCAAATCGAATGTGCCTGTATAAAACATCAAATAACGTGTTTGTTTACAAAACGTAAGTAGGGGTAACTCAAAATGTTGGGGGAGGGGCACTAAAAAAGGGCTCTTTCTGGAGAAAAAAGGGGGGCATCTACAAAGGGAAACCACAAAGCGAAAATATACCATTTTTAGACATTGGTATACCCTACATTGTGATAACATTATCAGGAAAGATTTGTAATCTTGTTAATTGTTTCTCTCTTGACATGGTCCAAGTTACTGGCGAGCGAAGCGAGCAAACAAAAATGTTAAGATTTTTGAGGTCACATTGCAAAAAAATACATCTTATTAGACTTATAAATGAAAAGGGGCAATTATCAGAAGGAGAAATTGCACTTATTTAAAAGAATAAGGGGCACGTGTCAAAATAAAAGGGGCACTTATGAGATATAAAAAGGGGCACTTCTTACAAAGTTAAAGGAGGCACCTCTCAACTTTGAATAGGGTCACTCACCAGACATGAAAAAGGGCACTTATAAGAATGAAAAGGAGGCATACAAAGGAAAAGAGGCATTTTTTTTTCAAAATAAAAGGGACACCTCTCAGATTGGAAAAGGGCAATTATAAAAGGTGAAGGGGCTCTTATCAGAGGTGGTAAGGGGGCACTCCTTGTACATGAAAAGGGGCACTCACCTGATATGAGTAGGGCAGTTATGAGAATGGAAAGGGGTACTTAATTCAAAGGAAAATGGGCACTTGTCGAAGGAACAAGGGCACCTATCAGATTTTAATAGAGGCATTTATCAGAGGTATTAGAAAGGGCATTTATGAAAAGGGGAAAGGGCTCTTATTAGAAAGAAAAGGGGCACGTGTCAAAATTAAAAGGGGCACTTGTCGTAGGTCAAAAGGGGCAATCACCAACAAGGGAATGGGCACTTATTGCAAAGGAAAAGGGCACTTGATAAAGTAAAAGTGGCACATCTCAGATTTTAATAGGAGCAATCATCATAGGTGACGGGGGCACTAAGCTTATCAGAGGGATGGTAAGGAGCACTTAAAGCTCATATTCTAGGACAATAAATGTCCATTAATTTGGTACCTACGGCAATTAAGCCTATGCTATTTCGAAGTTGTTCATTTTCATTGCATATCACAAAAATCTTCTAGCTACTGGATATCCTCAATTGAAATGTCGAAAAATAGCCTCCTCTCTTTGCCTAGAAAGTCAGTCACGTAGCTGGTCCACTATTTGTGACGTCACGCCCGGGGACGAGTATATTCACGTACCCGGATGTTCCATAGAAAAACATGGGCAGAGAGATACGAATTTCTGCTATTTAGTTTCAAAGTTTAGTTTCATAACTCTATGTAGAATTCTTCACCTTCCCCTAATATTTCATAGTACTAATATCAATTCCCTTTTTCATAATTATGACATAAACAAGCCAACGATGCGCTATTAGTCGATATTTTCACCATGTAATTTTGTTTGAGTGTGTTGAATTTGGTGAGATTGTTTTCGTGTGCTCGGTAAAGTAGATCCGGTCGTTTGGCTTCGTTCGAGTCTTTCTCGCGTTCGGTCTAGCTCGCTTTATACATATACGTACACTTTCGATTCACGTACGGTACATATTATATAATTATATCAATTGATAATGGCTGGAGAGTTTGACGAGAACGATCTTTTTATGGATTTTGAAGAGTTTATGGAGAAAGATGATGAAAGTAATGAAGGAAAAAGGGACGATAGTGCAGACGAGGATGATGGAAGTTGGGAGGACGCAAGTACAAGTGGGGGAGAAGACGATAGAGAAGTCGGAGAGCAAGAAGATGTCGACGTTCCTGCAGCCGGGGCCGGGGATTAGCGGCAGTAGCACCTAGCGCTCTAGACCGAAGATTTCTGTCTCGATCTTTCGTTCGTTAGCCTCTGATTTGGGTAGGGTCGGCTCCTCTCTTTAGAGACAGAAGCCGACCATAATTATACTGCATTGCAAACTACTGCTCGCGTCCGAGCATCAAACTAATGCCCAAAATACTACATTTTACCAGATGCATATCCGATGCATTTTATTATTGTAAATTAGGCCTATAGGCTAAACTACATCGGTTCCACTTACCAGATTGACTGTATGATGCGTTTAAGGGTCTTTTTTCCGGATTTTCATCGCCGAAATTGAGCTCCAGGCCATGTTGAAATTCTTGCAGCCGTATTTTAAACTGTTACTGCGCATGGAGGAAGATGACGTCATCCATTGGCAGTAACAGTTTAAAATACGATTCCGCTCGCTTCCCGAACGTTCGTGCAAGAGCCGTATCACTTATAATTGCGGATGAATATCGTTCACAGACGTCGTCCGCTAAATAGAGGAAGCTTGATCTCGTTCAAGTGTGATATATTTATTTAAAACAAATATTTAACTGGTTCTGTATCCTTTTTTGAGGCAGTCAAACACATCCATGATAATTACAGTCACAGTTCTAGGCCTATTCGTTTCACAAAACTGCTCCTGTACCTTATCTGATGACAATATGTACACCCGCCTATTCATACCTGCATAATTATTATGATTTAACCTTATTTTCCAAGCAGTAAACCCGTCTTAAAACTCTACCAAAAAGGATATAAAAAGAAATCAGCGACTGGAAAACGTTGCTTAGTTATTCTTCATTCAAATAAAAACAGAAAATCTATCACATAAACTCGTTAACAAGAAAAATTCTAAGCTCTAACAGGATAGCATTTACGTGGGCATATCATTGGCATTCACTCTCACTCAGCCCATGATCCCCGGTCGTGACGTCAAGAATAGAGGACCCGGCAATTCCGTGCATTTCCGGGTTTCCGACTTCGAGATTTTGGTGGAGTTTACTCGCATAAATTTACTATTCTGAATTTGTTTTGTCGGTTGAACGCCATTTAGTGTTATTCTGGGGGTTAAAAGCTTTATATTGATGTGATTATCTCAATATTTGAGATTCTCCTAGAATCTTGAACGGGCACCTATTAGAAATAAAAAGGGGCACTTGTCTGATGTTAAAAGGGGTGCGCCGCTTCTGAACGTAAGCATTTGTAATGTTGCAGTACACACTAAACAGTATGTTTCTATGGTTTTGACACAAACACTGTATGACCAATTTTACCTTATTATATATTTAAAAATCGTATCCGAATTTCTTCTCTACTGATCTTGCTGTCTCAGCTTCATCAGCCTTTCTAATACCCATAAACGAATGTGTCAAAATGAAAATACATAATTATACTTTATTTTCTATTCTGAGAAACAGAGCACACGGTGACTTTGCTCTTGTCATTTTACCATACCTAGCAATAGCCATAGGCCGGCATAAATTGAGGCCTAGGATCTAAATCCCAATCTTTAATTATTGTGGGGAAAAGGACATGGAAGGGCGTTGAGTTTCCCTTTCCAATTTTCTTCTCTTTATTTGACCGCCATAATGAGGTTAGGCGCGGTCTGCCATAAGCAGTGGCATGCTGTGGGTCCAGCCTTTAAGGGGCCGGCGCTTGCTTTCATGGAATCGGGGGCAGTCTTATTGGATGCATGAAATTAAGGGGAGGGTGTGGGATTAGGTCCTACCATCTTCCCTTTCACATGCCTTCCCTGACTCTATTTCATTCACCTGTTCTCCCTTTCTCTTAATTTGTTTGGCCATTTCTGTTTGGGATAGGGGACACACCCCTTGTCTTCTGTAGCTACACCACTCATCACCAGCAAGGTCAAATACATGACAGTCGGGTTCTTCTCTTGGAATCACCAAGACGGCTGTTTCTAATAGATCAGTGATGCCTGGATTACATTTGGCCTGCGATTAGTCTACGGAGCCCGTATCCTGCCCGTATCCCCTTTTCCGTGCGGCCTCCGTACGGAGGCAGGAGGCGGCCGTGAGATTTTCGTACGGATTCACGGGCTCCGCGGGGCTCTGCGGCCTCTGCGATTTTGTTTCGCAGAAAGTTATACAAATTTGAAAAATCGTAAGCCCGTAGTTCGTAGACATGTCGTAGGTGTCATTGCACGATCCCCGCACGGGCAACGGGCATCTTCAGAGGTCTTCAAACAGCTAAGAATGTATCTGAATGAAACGATTCGAGACTTAGATGGGGAGAGAAAGAGAGAGAGAGAGAGAGAGAGAGAGAAGAGAGAGAGCGAGAGATAATAAGGTCACAATATTCACTGTGAACATGACGGACAAAGAAAGAGGACAAAATATACGGTTCCTCATTCTACTGTAGGTTGGCCTATACGGCTAAGGCATGGCGAAGGCACGGCGTCTTCACTGCTATTATGTAAAATAAGTAGAACAGGTGAATATGCATGTGACACCTGTTATACACATGTTGCTTTGTCTACCACAGCAATTGTTGAGGGGAAAATGGGAACCGTATATTTTGTCCTCTTTCTTTGTCCGTCATGATCACAGTGAATAGACGAAATTGACACTGAGCGTGCGAGCAAAACCGCGTTCTTGCATTCCACGCTCGCTCTGAATACCGATAACGAAATCGGGGATTTCCCTTTTTCTCTCACCGCGTAACCATTCTGGGCACTCTGGGTAACTGCAATTGCGTTCCACGCCGTTTTCAAACGTCCGTTACACTTTATAACGTACATGATTGTAGTCGACATGGGCAAAATATGTTACATTAAAGTGTACATAATAAAAAGTGATCAACTTCAAGATTGTTGGAAAATATTATGGGACATGTACATTTAACCTTGTAGTGTGCTATGACTCGAATCTTCCGCGTGAAATAAGCGCTATACAGTTGCAATTATTTGTTATTATTAGCCTATTGTGTATTAAATAATTGTTATTTCATGGGCATTTTAAATGCAGTGCAATGTGGGTTTCCATCGATGTGAAAATTCTCACCATATCATGTTACATGTAAGATAAAATCCAAATTACTTCATATCCAGAAATATGATTCAAATGTACAGACAGAAGCTGACAGTTTCATGGTAATATTCAAACAAATTGAGAGTTGTTACTTACATTAAAACCCATTTTCTTTAATTCCCTTGCACATTTCCTTGCTGTCTTCTTTGTATGTTCTTCACTATAACCAAACAACAAAAAGGTCATGATAAAGAAATGTTAAGGCTATGATTAAAACCAGCAGTTTAGAGGTGCAAAGTATCATACCCTTCAAACTCCTGTGATTATTCCAAAAAAAAAATCCCATGATAATAATATGTCTGATTTATGTAGATCTCTACATTTTCATCATCTTCTTTAAGTGACATTTCAAAGACTTAACCTTGGTTATATTTTTCTTCTTTATGCAACATGCTAAGATCTACCCCATGAAAATCCTAAAAAAACTCATCAAATATTCATTCATTTACAATAATACATGTACCTCATATACATGTATGGAAATCGTTGTCTCAGGGACCTTAAAGGGGAAGTCCATCCTGATATTAAGTTGGTTTTAATAGAAACGGAAAAACGGGACGAGCAGGTCTGTGAAAGTTTGAGCTAATTCCAATTAAAAATAAGAAAGTTATTAATTTGTGAGGTTGCGATCAATGAAACACAAATCGGCAAAATGTGATGTCGAAACTGCTTTAGGCAAAATAACAAAAATAACAACTTCTCGTCCGGACTGTTTCAAAAAAAGGAGGAGACATGCAGGGCATTAGTATCGGGATTACTATTAACTATTTTTCAATTTTTTTGCCATTTTATTCCAAGATTGCGTCATGCTAGATATAGCTGGCCAAGGTATATTTATTCACAGATATTGTGCTATTTGAGTAGGCCTATATATATATAGGCCTACTGATGCAATGTATGACAAAACACGTGATTTGTATCATTTTAGTCCACATGCTGAGCAAGTTTCAAAATTCAGAAACAGTGAAAAATGTACATGTGTTCAGCTTGAGTTTGGCCTTATAGTTATACACCTCGTATCGGGGCACAGTGTGCAGTGTCAAGATCCCCTTGGGCAATATTTTCAACCATGCCCCTCAAGGCAGTCACTATTTGTATAATTACCTATTGCTGCCTGTGAGGGTGATTTTGCCTGAAGAATAGATGGAAGCAGTGGCAGGAGGACGACGGAACCTCATGATCACTACCTGTAATAGGTATGCAAAGAGATCATACATTTGTATTGTACAAATACAAACAAACAAACCAAACCTGATAAATTCACACTTTTAAAAACGTTTACGATTATAATAGTACATGGACATTATGTTGCATAATTATGTCAGTAGAAATTATAAAAGTGCTTCTACATGTCACATCGGACGACAGGCAGTAAGGGTCCTGCCAAAGGAAAACTTAACATGGCATCATTTCCTTTTAATATGTAGTCTAGTACCTGCCATGAGTCTGGAAAAGAGAAAATTAATGGATCTACTAAATACGATTAAAAAAAAAAAAATTAATTAAAACCTTTATAAAAAAATCATTCTTTTTATATTTTAGTCTGTTCTATAACTTAACCTTAATGTGACACAAAAATATGGACCAGGTACACCTGTATCATGCAATATCTGCATATTTAAATTAAAATCATAGATTTTTATAAAACACAATGGATTCAAAGATTTATAGTTTACTGGTGAACGTACTATTTCATAAATTTTGAAAAGCATTTCAACAAAAACAATCTTTCAATTTGATTTGCAAATAATGTCTGCATCATATTTTATAACCACCATCAACAAACTTGCCGGGGCCGGGAGAGAAAGTAAAATCAATCTTACCCCCTTTTTTTTCTTGTATACCACATCGGCCCGGGTACTAGGCAGTCTTATGTTATCTAGACTTAGATTGCACCCCACACGAAAAGTACACGTAACATTATTGATATAAATGTCTACACTTGGTTGGGCACTTGGTATCTCCATCTTCTTTCCCCTGCTCTGAACAACTTTAGATTACTCCACCACGCGAATTAAAGTTTTCGGCTGATACAGAAAATCCCACTGATTCTCACGTGGCGCGCGCGCAAGTAGAGCCCGATACCCCAATCTATGAGGCGCCGTTTGTAAAATTATTATATAGACAAATTATATGTTAAATAATCATTATTTAACAAAATAATAACCATTTTTTACATTTAATGCAAGTAAATTTTAATGTACATGTACAGGCGGAGCGGAGAAATACCACGGAAGGGAATTTAGGTCTCCTAGTCGCCATTTTGAAAATTCGAAAGCAATACATATTAATTAAACCTGTACAAATCAACGCACAACGCTTGTAAAAAGTTATACACATGCAAAGGTAAGGTACGATTTCAGCAAAAGTTAAAAATCGTGACATTCCAGGTCGAAAAACCAGTTGAAACCAGTAGGAAACTGGTACCAGTTGAAACCAGTATATTCAACTGGTTTTTAATATGGAAATTGAATTGAAACACCGCTAACTGGGACCAGTTGAAAAACCAGTTGACATCTGAGACCAGATGATATTTCCATTTGATTTACCAGTTGAAAACCAGTAGATTTACCAGTTATCTGATATACCATTTGAAAACCAGTTGAATACCCAGTAGAGACATAATCAACTGATAATCTATAATCAATATTGGCATCTGGCCACCAACTAGACCATATCATATAGACTCTTGCAATTACCCCATCACAAAGATCATTTGAAGTGAATTGCAGATGAGTATCATATTCAGTAAGAAGTTTGGAGCTCGTACATATAGATAGACTATATACAAAATTATACAAGTTGTTTCCTGGTTATTAATTACATATATCGATATATCTTTTTTTACGTCTTAAATAAGATTTAAAACATGATCAGACATATACGATATATTTGTCAATGATTGACTATAAAAGAAAATATAAATCACAAAATTGATGTGCATTGTCACCTTTGATTGACAGATCATGATAATTATATTTTCTGTGAAAACATGCAAATTAATCATGAACATGCATAAGATACATTGAACTGGTTTGTCAACTGGTAAATCAACTGGTAATCATCTACTGGTTTTCAACTGGTAATCATCTATACTGGTTTTCAACTTGTAATCACCTACTGGTTTTCAACTGGTAAATCAACTGGTAATCATCTACTGGTTTTCTACTGATAAAGTAGCTGGTAATCATCTATCCTGGTTTTCAACTGGTAAATCAACCGGTAATCATCTACTGGTTTTCAACTGGTAAAGCAGCTGGTAATCATCTATACTGGTTTTCTACTGATAAATAAACCGGTAAATCATCTACTGGTTTTCAACTGGTAAAGCAGCTGGTAATCAGCTATACTGGTTTTCAACTGGTAATCACCTACTGGTTTTCAACTGGTAAATCAACTCGTAATCATCTACTGGTTTTCTACTGACAAATCAACCGGTAACCATCTACTGGTTTTCTACTAGTAAATCAACTGGTAAATCAACTGGTAATATCAACTGGTCTCAGATGTCAATTGGTTTTTCAACTGGTCCCAGTTGGCGGTGTTTCAATTTCCATATTAAAAACCAGTTGAATATACTGGTTTTCAACTGGTTGTTGACTACTGGTTTTAACTGGTACCAGTTGACCAGTTGACCAGTTGGATACTGAAACCAGTAATATACTGGTCCCAGTTAAACTGGTATTCTACTGTTCCTACTTCAAACTTGTATTTTCTACTGGTTTCCAACTAGTACCAGTTGAGACCAGTAATATACTGGTCCCAGTAACAACTGGTATTCTGTTTGTCCGACTTCAAACTGGTATTTCTACTGGTTTCCAAATTGTATCAACTGGTTTTAACTGGTACCAGTTGAGACCAGTTGAGACCAGTTCAAACCAGTAGATACCAGTTGGAAATACTTACTGGTTACAACTGGTATCAACTGGAATTTCGACCTGGGATATTTGGTCACTATAGTATAATTATAACACGTATAATTGCTCAATGTGAGTCAATCAATAATTGAGAGCGCCGAGAGATCTCAGCCGAGTATGTGCATAGCGTTCCTTTGATTGAAATCCAGTACAATTCTTGTATAGCGAAAAGACCTTTGCCACATTTAGAAGTTTGCTCTGCGCTATCTAATTATTCTTTATCAGTAAACGTCCAGGCTTTTGGACGAAAATTCGAAATCATCCAAAAGTTTGATTGAGGCTAGGCATTTCACACATGCTTGTATTGGTGGATATCGCATGAATATCCTCTCCATACGATGTTTTTGATAGAAAGATCAGATTGTAAAGCTCTCAGTTAGTCATTCAGACTAAAATATTGATAGGCTTAGTAGATACTGGTTTCGTCTTGAAAGTTGGAGAAAATAAAATTAGCCTCATGACGATTAAAACGACAAGAGCTGGGGTATAATCCTATAAAAATGACTTGCATATATCAACATCAAATCCACGTCATTCTAGGATGAGCAAGGAGATTGTCATCTTCCTTCGGGGTATCATGTGCCCCCTTTTCCTTTCTAATAAGTGCCCCTTTTCCTAATGATACGTGCCCCCCATTTAAAAAAGAGCCTCTTCCCCTTCTCATAAATGCCCTTTCTCATCCACGATAAGTATCCCTTTTCACCTCTAATAACTGCCCCTTTTATTTTGACACGTGTCCCTTTTCGTTTCTAATAAATGCTCTTTTTCCTTCTTAAAAGTGCCCCTTCCCCTTCTCATAATTACCCCTTTTCATCTCTGAGTGTCCAGTTTATTTTAACATGTGCCTCTTTTTCTTTTTAATAAGAGCCACTTCCCACTTCTCATAAAAGCCCCTAGCTCTCACCTCCAATAAATGCTCCTATTAAAATCTGATCGGTGTCCCTTTTCTTTTAACTAATGCACATTTTCCTTTATCATAAGTGGCCCTTTTTCATTCTCACAAGTGCCCCTTTTCACATATGCTCCTTTCCAGCTCTTATAAATGCCCCTTTTAAATTCTGATAGGTGCCCCTTTTCCGTCGACAAATACCGATTTTCCATTTTCATATTAAGCCTTTTTCATCCCTAGTGAGTCCCTCTTCTTGTAGGTGTAAGAAGTGCCCCATTTTCACCTCTAATAATTACCCTTTGTACTTTGACAGGTGCTCCTTTTCTTTTCTAATAAGTGTCTTATATCATTTTCTAATAAGTGTCTCTTTTTCCTTTCATCATTAAACGCGCCCCTAATTTCAAGCGACTAAGAGCAATTTTCCCCAAAACTCGCTCGCATTTATAGATAATATAATTATGTTACTTATCAAAGGTCTTTTCAGTCTTCCATTTTGAGAATGTGCTTATAACCCCATCAGGATTGTTTTTTCCCTCTTTATAAGATGTAATTTTTTTCGCACTGCGACCTCCCAAATCTTTAAAAATTTACTTGCTCGCAAATGAATTTTCAGACCATCACACCAACTGCAAAGTATGATGCTTAAGCAGTATCTTGTATAAAGGGAAACAAATATTGAAATCATCCCTGAAAAATAATCTCAAGGTAGGGGTAAATACCTATAATTATGTCTAAAATAAGTGTATATTTTCGCTTTGAAATTTCCCTTTGTTGGAAACAGAGAGAGAGAGAGAGAGAGAGAGAGAGAGAGAGAGAGAGAGAGAGAGAGAATGAGAGAAAGGAGGGAGAAAGAACAAAATGAGACTGAAAATTGGATGGAACGTCAGAAAGAAGATACCCTGCATCCCCCCTCCCTCCCCACCCCTTCTATCAATAACTGGCTTTTACAGAGAAAATCAGGCTACTACGAGTTTTCAGCTATACTTATTCATTCAATGATGTGTTCAAGCTCATTCTGCCTTTGAAGATATACATAAACATGTTGATAACCCCCCCCCCCTCCCTCTCTTTACAGACACACATTAACACAATTCAATCACTCCGGATTAAACAAACGTAAGTAAAGAGAGCAACACAATCCCCCTTTTCACAGCTCACAAACATTTCGATTTATTAGTAAAAGACAGCGTATGAAAGAATAATGTCACCAGCTCTATTCCAATGAATACATGGACAATTAAAATACAAACTTTCAAATGAGCATATAGCAATCATAGATCTTTAACTATTTTTTTCTTTCTTAAATGGCCACCATCTCTCTCTAGTGTATAGATTTGTTGATAGTGGGTGATATTTTCACTTTCTTATATTATACTGCAATTCACTATAAGTACTAATGAAAATGAGAGTAAAACAAAACTTGCAAGACAGTTGCAAGTAAACTGCACACAAAGGCCAACACTACGAATTGACATAAATTGGGGAATCCATATATTCTTGCTTTACACGGCATTCATGAACATTCATAAGAAAGTTGATCCTGTCAAAATAATCAACTTTGCAACTAAATGTCCACAAAATAATGAACTATGTTGCCATTTTATAACAATTAATAATTAAAAGAAACTGCTATCTACATGTACATGTAAATAATCATAGTCTGATACAGTATCATTATCATATAAAGATAAATATCGGATGAAAAGAAGGTGTTCTCATTCTTAAGTGTTGATGATCAGCAAATGTTGATTATTAAATTGGTAAGAAATGTCAAAGGGTGTTCTCCATACATTACGCATATAATACTTGTTGACCAATAAAATACATAGGCCTATACTCATGTCGTACATTAATATATATATATATATATAATACTAGTGCCCTTTTAGAACCTCAAGTTCAAGTTCAGTTTATTTCACATCCAATAACAAAAATTACAACAATATAAAATTCAAGTACAAAAATATAAAATGCAATATATATAAAATATGTAATGCGATAAGAACAATACAACAACAAAAGTAACACTAAAAATAATAATAATGGGTAGAGTAGGGATGTGAGGGACCAGAAAAGGCCATTGATCTATCTAGGCTGGTCCCCTTTTTCTACAAACCCATAAGTAAATCTTCAGTAAAGCAAATATTGACAATATAGACATTACGTTAACTGAGACATACATACACACATACATAGGACAGGCAGAATTAAATAAAGCTAAATAAATATATTGTAACTTGCTATTTGTTTGTGTTTAAATTTATGCTTTAAACTAAATAATGTTGGACATCCTTTGAGAGAATCTGGTAAGTTGTTCCAAATAACGGATCCTTTATATTTAATAACTGTTCTTGACAAATTCTAGCGAAATGAAGGAACATAAAGTTTGTTTGAATTTCTAGTACTATATTGATTTATATCTCTATTAAAAATAAAATAATCATTAAAACAATCAGGTAAAGTAGTAGAGAACATAAAAGCTCCAATACTTAAATCATATAAATCATAAAGTTTTAAAAACTTCAACTTAAAAAATAATGTACCTGTATGTGCTCTATAATATGAGTTTGTTATAACCCTGACGGCTCTTTTTTGTAATAAAAATAGCTTTTGAAGCAAATACGAAGCGCAATTGCCCCATACAATAATACAATAATTCAAATAAGGCAATATCATACTGTTACACAAATTTACAAGTATGCGCAATGGTCAAATATCTTTGAGTCTATTTAGAACACCAATGACCTTTGAAAGCTTGTTAGAAATATAATTAATGTGGTCCTTCCAAGTTAAGTTTTCATCAATAATGACACCTAAAAAGGTTACTTGGTGTACTTACTTAATTTCTTTACTATTTATACAAATCTTAATAGCAGCTTCATTTACATATTTATTTCTTGTTTTAAAAATTACTTAGTTTGTTTTTTCAAAATTAATCAACAATTTATTGGCAAGGAACAACTTATGTATTTTAACAATTTCAAAATTTAATAAAATATTTACTTCTACGGGGTCTTTACCAGATAAAAACAAAGTGGTGTCATCAGCAAATAACATAGAAGATAAAATGTTACTTACAGATGGCAAATCATAGATATACAGTAAAAACAAGAGCGGGCCAAGATTAGAACCTTGCGGTACACCAGTTAAAATAGAACTGTGATCAGAGTAATATTTACCCAAGCTAACATAATGTTTTGGTTTGATAAATAGCTTTTAAATAAAAGGAGAGGAATTCCTCTTATACCTTAAAAACATAACTTATTTATTAAAATATTATGAGCAATACAATCAAAAGCTTTGGATAAGTCTAGAAATACACCACTTACAAATTCATTAAGTTCAAAAGCATTCGCAACTTTATCAATAACATCAAGAAGAGCATGGCAAGTACTATATCCTTTTCTAAAAGCAAATTGATTTTCATACAAAATATTATTTTTACTAATAAAACGAGTCAATTGATCACATAAAATCTTTTCAAATATTTTGCTAAAAGCAGATAACACGGATATCGGCATATAATTATTTAAAAATGATTATTTCCTTTTTTAAAAACGGGAATCTCCTTTGCAAAATACCTTGTTCAAAAGACAAATTCGAAAAGAGGAGACCTTGATTAAATTTACGGGATATGCATACTTGTTGTCCTCCCCCTGAACTCAAACACTACGTATGCCTTTTCTGCGCGCATGCGTATTCCACAGAAAGAAACAACTCGACCCCCATAATGTCAGTGTAAAACGATATTTTTGTTTAAATAGGCCTATCCAATATTAAGCCTTTGTCATATCTTTTAAAGCCGTAATAGCTATTAACAAATAGTATTAGAATGATTGCATCAGAAGAATATTTTGAAAAAAAGAGATCTCAAAAAGGTTGTTCTATAAAAGAGCAAACTTGCGTGTCCGTGGCTCCCATCTGTTTTAACATTATCGTTAGTTCACACGTAGGTTATTATTGAATTGACGTTCATGAATACAAATAAAAAGGTCCATAATCATGATTATCACAGACGTTGGTGTGGCATGAGTCCGGGTCCGGACATTGAGCCCCCACCCGTATCTACGTCACTTACCACCGAGTTGCTAAATTGTATAGTTATAGTATGCATCCAGTAAAAGCCCCCTATAATAAATTACAACGAAAAAGCAATTTTAGATACGTTTATGCCTTTTTTCTCTTTAATTATTTATATTATGTTTTCGACTGATACTTTGTAATTATTTATTCTGTTCATTTCTAATATTATGTATATTTTGTACATTGTATAAACTGGCCCCATGGAAGACCAGCAGTAACAATATAGTTGCAGCTGAAAATGGGCTACCAGCCGTATTTTTTTCTTTTTTCTCTGTATGATTACTTTGTATGTATTTTTATCTGATTTTATTATACGAAAATAAAAACAAACAACAATGCCTCTTTACAATATCTCACAAATCCTTCATCGGGAAACGTATTTCTATGACGATGCGGCACTAACTGGCAAACATGCGAACGCCAATCAAACAGACTCAAGATGGGGAGATCACGACTAAAACCATTTTTACTATACGTTTGTGGATTTCTGATAATTTTGGTAGATGCACTGCGATAGAACACTTTCATACTTCTATAGGCCTCATTGATACTTCTTTACCAAGTTTTAACACATTTTAGAATAATTTTGCACATGGGGGTGAGGGATTGATGCTAGAGCGGGTAAGTTCAGGTAAGTGCCCCTATTTATTTCTATTAAGTGCCCGTTTCACATTATTATAGGTGCCCCCTTCAACTCTGATAAGTGCCCCTATTCAAATATGAGAGTTGACCCTTTTAGTTTGTGCCCTTTTAAAAAGTGCCCTTTTTGCCTTTCTAAAAAGTACCTCTTTTCATCGCTGGGGGGGGGGCCTTTTCACCCCTGATAAGTTCCCCCCCCCTTTTTTTACACGTGTCCCCTTTTCCTTTCTAATAAATGCCATTTTCCTTCTGATAAGTGTCCCTTTCCCTTTTTAATAAGAGCCCCTCCCCTTCTCCTAAATGCCCTTGTAATCTCTGATAAATCTCCCATTTAAAATCTGATATGTGCATTTCTTCCTTCGACAAATGCTCCTTTTCCTGTGTAATAAGTATCCCTATTCTATTCTCATAAGTGCCTCTTTTAATGTGCGAGAAGTGCCCCTTTTTACCTCTGATAATCGCCCTTTTTCCTTTGACAGGTGTTCCTTTTTTTCTAATAAGGTGTTCCTTTTTTTCCAATAAATTTTATTTTCCCTTCTGAAAAACGCCCCTATTTTTCTTCTCCATAACATGTGCCCCTAACTTAAAGCGACTAAGAGAATCTATTTCTCGATACCACACGCCCCCCTCATTCCTCTCATTCCCTATTTCTGGTACAACTAGAGTTCATCCCTGTCTGCTTTGGGATGTAGTTAAGTATTAGAGTGGATTATGCCACGATTATACCCTTTTTAGTTAACGGTGTATACAAGCAGCAAAAGAAAATAGGAAAATAAAAAACGTCTTGATAAAGGCTTTACCCTCAACTCCGCGAATCTCGGCAGATACTACAATCATACAATGGACCCTTACCGCCTGTAGTTCTTACATGTACAAGCACTTTTATAATTTCTATTGACACATGCAACATAGTGTAGCCTACCTGTACTAAACATTTTTAAAAGAGTGAAGTTATCAGGTTTAAAAAAAATCTCTTTGCCTATAATAATAGAGAGAGAACCTGAGGTTCAGTCATCCGTCTGCTACTGCTGTCATCTATTCTTTAAGCAAATCACCATCACATGTAACAATAGGTAAATTATACAAATATTGAATGCTTTGAGGGGCACGGTTAAAACTCTTGCCCAAGGTGATTTTGAAACTGCATATACGCCGAGGGGTATGGTGCAGTTTCGAGATCACAGTTTTGCCAGTTTGTGTTTAATAATTAATCGAAACTTCAAATTAACTTTTTTTTAATCATTAATTGGAATTCGCTTAATCTTTCACAGATCTATATTTTGTTCCATTTATATCAGAAAGGACTCTCCCTTTACAGCCCCTTACATTTTTGGAAATTTCATTGGATGGATCTTCGCATGTTGCAAAAAATAAAAAATAAAATGAATGATAACCAAGGAAAAACGGTCACTTGAAGCAGAATGATGATAAACTATTGAGACCCATTCACCAAAGACAGATGTCAGTAATGCATCTTACATCATGTGACTTTTAAAGGGGGAAAAAGGGAGTTTGAATGGCCATTGAATGATACTTCGCATCGTTAATCTACTGGTTTAAATCCTAGCTTTGAAAGGTTTGTATCATGACTGTTTTGGTGTTTGTTTATAGTGAAGAACATGCTAAGAAGATGGCGAGCAAAAGTGCTAGGGCATTGCAGAAAATTGGTTTTTGCTGTAAGTACCAGGGGCGGCGATTTCTGTTTTTGACCGGGGGACGAAATGCGAGGGACGAGGGAGCATAGTGAACGAGAGGGGCGAAGGTGACGGAAGTGACTACCCCCTCGCAGGTTTTTGAAGTTTTGTTGTATTAAAAAATTACACTCCTTAGCAAAACTAAAGTATAAAAAACAAGCAATATACTTTGTTCACACTTCACTTTTACTTTGCCGGTAATTAGTGTGCAGTCCTAAGGGCTGTACATATTTAGTAGGTTAATTTTAGTGAGTAGGGAGCTTGGGCCTGGATGGAATTTCCATTTCCCACTATTTACTTGTACATTTTGAAGGATATTATGCGAGGGAGCGTAGCGACCGAGCTAGAAGATTTGTGCATTTTTATTCAGAGCCTAAAAGTGTGTTGTAGTCTTTAGTCAGTATTTGTTATATATTTGTTTTTTTGCACTTTTTCAAATTTTCCGGGGGGACGATCCCCTAAAAAATGGGGGCGTGTCCCCCTGTCCCCACCCCCCGGATCGCCGCCTAAGTACCAACTATCAATTTCTTTGAAATTTACATGTATAAGCATAGATTCAGATACAATTTTTAAAATAAGTAATATGAATATAATCTTAAACTAATGGTAAAAATTGTTAAATGTGTCGAAACCATAGAAACACAGTTTCTTTATTGCAACATTGCAAATGCTTTTTTTTTGTAAACAAAAAAGTAATTTGATGTATTACATACAGGCACAGTCGATTTGAATTAGCTGTCTTTCATAATTATGAAATAACAAGGATTGACAGAATAAAATAGGATAACGATAACAAAATTATTTCCAGAGCTTGTTTTATCCGAAAGATTGAGTTAGCACACAAATAATGTACATAATACATGTGCCATAACTGAAACAACAGTCTTGGAGTCAATAACTTCTTACACATCTAAATGTACCGTACTTTCCCCATGAGCATTACGTGTATTATAATTGTTTAGTACAATATACATACTTGTATATTGAATGGCAGGTAAAATATTTATCAAACAGTCTGTTGGCAACTAATGTCACAAAAATCGTTAAAAACTGTGTTCATGCATTGTTCTCACTAGTGCATAACACAGCAGCTGTGCATAGCAAGCGTTAACGGGGAAGTCTACCCTGCATGATATTCAGTTGTTTTTGATAAAAGCAGAAAGATGAGAGAAACAAATAAGTGAAAATAAAGCA
The DNA here is from genome assembly GCA_037976565.1 of Mesocentrotus franciscanus. Taxonomy (NCBI): domain Eukaryota; kingdom Metazoa; phylum Echinodermata; class Echinoidea; order Camarodonta; family Strongylocentrotidae; genus Mesocentrotus; species Mesocentrotus franciscanus. The sequence continues at coordinate 28,119,227 of CP137678.1, read as the reverse complement.
ATATCCTATCAAAAATAGGAAAGTTATGATTATTTGAAGTTGTCATCAGTGAAACACAAAAGGGCTTATGGATATGCCACCAAGGACATGCACATGTATCAATGCTTTCCTTCAACTTGCATACATGTTTGGTTCACTTAAATTATTCCCCCTTTGATGTTTACAATTCCAGTTTGTGGGGGCGGGGGCACGTGTCCCACCCCAATCAAATGGCAAAAAGACCCCCCAAAAAAAAAAAAAAAAAAAAAAAAAAAAGAGGTGAGAGCGAGGAAGAGATGAAGGAAAAGGAAAAATAACGTGAAATAAAATAATTAGATTGAATGCATGCTCGAAACGCTTTTCAAAGATTATGTGAATGAGTAACGTGGGGACAATATGATAAGTCTTAAATGAAATGTGTTGTAAAAGGTGCATGAAACGATCTGCGTCCTTGATCATTATCGTACAGCAAAGAAGAAGAATAAATGGAGATAAATGGTGAAAATAGAAGACATACGGGAAAAGAAAGAGAAAGAGAGTAACCATGTGTTTCCGTTTCACTCCTGGTCTAGTCATTGCCCACTCAAATTTTGACGATCTAGTACAGCGTTTTTCAACCGTGGTGCCGCAAGAGTATTTTAGTTACATTGTGTATATCAACAATATATTTTAGAATAACGTCAACTTCTTGGAAACAGAGTATCAGAAACCGTAAGATGCCCAAATATATATTACCAACCAAATAGTGCAAAGTAGGTTCCTGTTCTCTCCTGAAAGTGATTGGCCTGTCTGCATGGTTACTCTATGAATGCTTACTCACCAAAGCTGAAGTGTAATTCCATTTTTTAAAATGTCAAATATCGGTGAAAATAGAATCTTCTAGCTCACTTTCATTCTCCGTCTTATTTTTTTTTTTGGGGGAGATGGGGGGCAAAATCAGTGTGTGTTGTTTTATTTTGACTCTAGAAAGGCATTTAAACTACACATTATTTTGGTAAAAGATGTTTAATTACATGTTCAGTCATGCTAAGAAAATATAAGAAAATGTTTATGCTAAAACCAGGGTAATAATTGTAAAGAGTCAAGTCTTAAAAAAGGCCGCTTTTATTAATAGTACTGCAAATTGCCGTGGAAATGGACAGCGCACAATTAATCCACATTGAATTTGCCGAAGGGGACACCCCTACCCTCCCCAGTACAGTAAGAGTCAACTCTAAAATAACACTTTCATTTTTAAAATCTCACAAAATCGGCATCCCCTCTCATGAACCCAGTCTTGGCAAGAATTTGGAATCTTACTTTATTCCATTCTCAATCCAGTTATGAGCCTGAGCTCCATCCTGTTGTCACCTACAAGCTCTACCAACCTAGGGCAACTCTTAAGATCTTCTCTACAGGTAGCATCACAGTCACAGGTAAGCAGAATTTTAAGACTCTTGATCTATCTATCTATTATATCTTTCTATGTCCTGTAGCTTGGAGGCCGTTGGGGCGGCAAAGAAATGGACCTTGAGACACGGATTCTCCACATCTTTCTGTCTTCAGTTGTTCTAAGTAGCTGCTCAAACGACATCCCCATCCACTGTTTAATGTTGTCAGTCAATGTCCTAGTTAGTCTGCCCCTCTTTCTTCACCAATTAGTTCCTCCTTGCAAGATGGTGTTTGCCAAGCTATCCTGAAATGATATGCACGCAAATACCCATTATTCAGGAGTAATCAGAAGCCAGTGAATTGTCTCTGCCTGATAATAATATTCCGCTGATCTTTCACTTACTTTTAGGAGAAAGATGCAGAACCCAATGATATCAAACATTGATAATTTTCTCATTTTTTGGTCCGATTTGTTTCAAACTTTCACCATTTTGTTTATTTTGCTTTCTGCTTTCATACAAATGAACTTATTACAAGGGTTGTAAACCATTTAAACCGTTTTTTTCCTTTCAGAAAGAAGGGGGCGCTGGCAGAAATGCTAGTTCTTATTGCATATTTAAATGATTGTAAAAACCGTCCGAGATTTCTATTCATGCACAAAAGACAAAAACTTTATGATCAATTTTGGTGATGCAGAAACCCTTTGACGCTTCTGGACATAGTTTGAATAGTCTAAAGTTAGAGACAATCTCCAAGATTGGGAAAGAGTCTCCCTGATTGGGGGTGACCGAAAACCCCTGGCCCTGACTGGGCTTCTCCCTTTAATTTATTCTCACCACTCATCTCACATATTCAGCATATTTCATCTTCATCGGGATACATGTACGTGGCAACAGAACTTTTAACAAACTTTAAAAAACCCTCAAAAACAATGTCAAAGAGAAGTCCCACAGCGCTGCTTAATTGGCATCACGGACCATTATAATCTCACAACTTTTATCAATTTTTTTACTATGAAAAAGCCTTCAATATTTATCAAACTGATTTCACATTTTATCAAATCAACCTGATGTAAGGGCAGACTTTCCCTTAAATATTTTAGAGGTTAATTCAGAAAAACCTAGTTCAGCAAGATTCCTTATCATGTCCACAGATTTAAAGGCAGGCTATTTTACCGACATCGCAGCCACTGCTGTAATGCATTTCAGATTGCTCTATGTTTCAGTGAAGGCGTACATATATAGAGAGTGATTTCCGGTTCCTGTGACCACGCACACGCATCATCACGTGCGCGTCATGCAGTTGGTGATGCATTGTAGAACATGGCTGTTGGGATATTGCTAGCAGCAGATGGCAGTATACATCAATCTGAAGTAGTGTCAGTAAAATACCCTGCCTTTTATAAGAGGGTATAAATTGTGATTGTTTTTCGTAATGATTTTGAAAAAAAAAAAAATAATAATAATGAAAGTAAATTATGCTTGATCACTATTCAATGTTTTAAGTTGTTTCTGTTCAAGTAACACAAGATACCAAATTACGTTCCGTTTTATTGATGAAATGGTGAATCGAGTACAATATTTTGGTAATGATTTCTAATTGAGGTGGTGCGGTTACAGAAAATTATGAAATATCTCTGCAAGTACAGTTAAATATATGTAATATTTTTTAAGAAGGTGTGGGAATCCAATAACATGTAGTTCCTTTGTTCAAGAAAATTAAAAAGATATTGCTCATAATAAATTGGCCTTAAATAGGCCTTCCGTAGATATGGTGGAGATTTTTTGCTATTTAATATTCAAAATATTTATTTTTTTTCACATTGTGAATTGACTTGAAATTTAGCACTCTCATGGGGCTTATCATTTTGGGCATATTACTTGTTTATCGCAATTTTTTTTCTTCTTCAAATCACCTTATGAGCTAAAATGCTGTTGTTTGCCATGTCACAAACTACACACGTATACTATGCATAATTTGGGACAATGTTCATGTACATGTAGAACCAAGCAAATGCCTTTAATTTACTTGGAAAACTGTAAGTCAAATTTGCAGTGCTTTGCAAATGTATATGACCAAATCAACATGAAATTGTCATTTGAAACACTATGAGAAATATTGATAAGGATTGTTGGCTTGTTGCACAAAAATGTACCAACTACATTTAACAAAATAGTTTGTGTACAGCCAGAAGGTTTAAGTTCAACACCAAATAACTTCATCCGGTTTTTTAGTGGCTAACGGATACGGAATATATGAAGACGATCATAGAAAAATAACATAAAAGTGCCCACAAAGAACCCAAGTTCTATTTTATGCAAACCTGTACGGGTGTATCAAGTAGTCTACTCACAAATCGCTTTTATGTTAATTGATCAAAAATCTCTTTACAGAAGTACATGTACATGTAATGTTAGTAGGCTCATATTTTGAATATAGTATTGCGACATGAAACTACTAACATAGAGTACAAAATAATCTTTGGTGATTTGTACACTTTAAAAATACAAGATGTTTGTAGACACCAGACATTATAATTAAATAGAAATACACACACTCTACATCTGCAGTCCTTCTGTAATACCATATGTGGAAATAGCCAACCAAATGTAGGCCTACTTTGTTCCATTCCACTGTGTTATTTACAGAAGGTAACATTTTCATGAAATTTGATTCTTGTAAGTTTTGAAGTGATGAATTGCTGCTTATATATATTTGTTTGGAAGGAAATATGTGAATATCGGGATAACATTGCGATTTATCCTCTCTGACATATTATGAGCTCTCATCATAAGTCACAAGGTGTGTATTTAACTTTATAATATGATTTTTGGAAGTAATATTCTTCATATTTCTGTCTGTATGTGTATAATTTTTATGTACTTCATTGATCGACAAATATTTTACGGTAATGTGTGTTGAGTGGTGCCAATTTGCTGATCATCAACACTTTAGAATGTGAAAACTTTCTATTTTCATCCGATATTTGTCTGTTTATTATATTGTATCAGGTTATGAATATTTACATGAATGTGTAGGTGGTAATTGTAATAGGCCTAATTATTAATTGTTCTAAAAATGCAACAAAGATTATTATATGCTGTGGAAATTGTGTGGCCAAGTTGGTTTAAGGTTGAGCTAAAAACGGAGGAGTTAGGATATTAGATAAATTTATTCTTTTTTTTACATATTTATAGTACCTTCATCCCGTCCAGAATTTAATATCCAAAGCAAGAATGTTATCTCTTCGTATCCAAAGTGTTTTTATTTGAAGTTTTACAAAAATGTAAATATGGTGCACACTAAGAAATAAATTCACAATTCGCTATAATAGCGGCACCCTCTGCCAAATACGCGTAGGTGGAGGCAAATCTGCATCCCAATTGCACCCTTATTTCTTAGTGATATCTCATTTTTTAATGCGTAAATGAGGCAAGGTATTCACAAACAGGTAATTTGATTGCAAAAAAGGTCATATACACCAGTCCGGGTACATTAATATTGTTTTCTTTTTGACAGGATCAATTTTCTGTAAAGCAAGAAAATGGATTCCCTAATTTATGTCAATTTGTAGTGCTGACCTTTTTAAAAGTTTACTTCCAACTGTCTTCAGCTTTTGAAGGGACACGACAAATATGAACTTTAAAAAGTTCTCTGTAACCGTAATATGTATACTTTATTCAGTGGGGAGTGTAACAATACATGTGCGTGAGGAGAAAAAAAAATACCTGTCAGTTTATTCAATATCTCTTTACTCAAGCATTGTCAGCACATAAACAACAGTTTCGTACTTAGTGAAGTGCAGTTTATAAAGAAATGAAAATATTTCCCACCTCTATCTTCAAATCTATAAAAGAGTCTGAGATGGGGGGATTTTTTTTTAAATCTACAATTGTTATTATTATCATTGTTATTTTTGTTTGGGGGGGGGGTGCATCGTATCTTCCTTCTTCCAGAAATTCCATCCAATTTTCTGTCTCATTTTGTTCTCTCATTTTGTTCTCTCTCTCTCTCTCTCTCTCTCTCTCTCTCACTTTCTCTCTCTTTCTCTCACTCTCTCTTTCTTCTTTCTTTCTCTCTCTCTCTCTTTCTCTCTTCCTGTTTGGAAACTGGAATATTAAAACAGTTTCCGACAGCAATAGAGAGGATTAAAAATGAAACAGAAGTGACACAAGAAAAATCCATATCTACTTGATATTTCACAAATGAACAATTCTCACTTGAATATTTATTGCTGTCTTTGACAAACGCACATGACTGTACATGTACTGTACGAAACACTGCTGTTCACAATACAGAATGTTTTTGACATCTATGTCAAAAGTACCAATACAGTGTATAAGCCTGAAGAAAAAAAAAATGTTAACTCGTAAGGGAAGTCCATCCTGATGGCAGGTTTTGTTGTTTACAAATGTATATGTTTGTTTTTTTCTTTAATGCAGAAAACAAGAGAAACAGATTAATGTAAATTTTAGACAATTTTAATAGAGAGATATTAATGAATCTTAAAATTGGTGATTGCTCATACATAAATTGGCAACACTTTGATAACCCTTACAAGCACTTCTTGTTTACTGTTTTGTGTGTACACATTGTAAAAATAAAATTATTTTGCTTGGTTCTTGAACAAGGAGAGGGGGAATGTTATAGAAGATGTGTTTAAAAATGTGTTTCCAATAATAAACATGCATCCCGGGTCAGGCGAAATGAAGATTTTCTTCTGAAAAAAAAAAAAAGAATTTAAGAAATTGTTAGAAAAAAACTCAAAACAAATAAAAGGTGCTGGCAAGGGAAACCACACTTGCTAATTTATGTTTGGTCAATCAGACATCTTAAAACATCCCAACTTTCTTATCCTTCATCAGGTTTTCTCTCTAATAATTTTCTGTTTTTCTGCTCTTACTAAAGTCAGTGTATATCAGGACAGACTTCCCTCCTGAGACTACATGTCCTGACTCCAACCATCGCATCACGATGTTTAACTGGGCCCTAAAACGCATAAATTCCATCTAAAAATCAAATTGCATACGTATTAATTAAAAAAATTGAATAAAACGATGGTTCACTGACCTGCTGTATTGGGTATCATATCATACATTCATCCGAGTTGCCTGAGGCTCAAATCCATAATAAATACAAGTTTCTTAAATAGTGTTGGTTAGCACTTAGAACTCATGAGTGGGCCTGAAATGTGGCAAAAAATGAATCCCTGTTTGAATCATTAAAGTTAGAGTGCAGGATGCATACATTAAGGTTTTGCTATGTTGGACAATCCTATGGCAAGCTCAAGAGTCATCACTTGTAACCACTGTTCTGGAACCATGTTCAACATTCACATATATTGGTAAAATGGTCTTGTTCTTCCTATAAGGGATCAACTATGGATGATATTTCAAGAAGAAGAGATTTATTATTGATTTTGTACAAATGGGGAGGGATACTTAAAGGCTCTTTCATATGTGATGCAGTAAACCATTGCATTTCATTGCCGGTTAATAATTTAATTTTTAAGCGCATAGAGACTAAGTATTATGCGCTATACAAGAACGGACTATTATTATTATTATTATTCATTGTTGTTATTTTAATTTTTAATTTTTGGTTTAATTTTTTACATATGCAAAATGTGACAACTTTCTGTATCTTACAACACACGGTTAGGCAAGGACACCTACTTCATAGGACCTCAGATAATCATTCACTCACACATAAACTAACACGTCTTCCCATGTCAGGTGTGAACATGCCTCAAGACTCGTTCAGATATGGTGCAGCAAAAGCACTACATTTTTTTAATGATGCAAAGTATAAATTTGCTTCCCATTTTGGCATCTTATCATGGAGAGCTCAGTTGAGGTGCGCAGGACCACTGTTGCGCGCAGTTGCCATTCATATACATGTAAACAAAATGGTGACAGTTAATATTTCGCAGCTGTTTACTGCTTTATATCTGAACGAGCCTTTGATGTTAGTGAAATGCAGAGCACAACTCCATAATGTACAATGATCAATTACTTCAAAACCCCCACATATTTTCGTTCAAGCTGTTGAAAATGGGAGAAAGAGCTCGAAATTTAATTTCTGAAATTGACATACATGTAACTTCCGAGTATTGATCTCACTTTTTTTTTTACCCTCGAAAATGCATTATGGAGCTCAAAATCAGCAACACATACATGTAAACATTGACAAATTAACATCATCTAACTTAGAAATCTCTTAATTTCTAATTAACAAGATAACTTCACACACAAATAAAATTTGGTTAGGTCGCAAAATATTATAAAATAAACACACCATGTTAACACTCTTTTAGAAAGGGATGTGATGCTGTGCATGTACACATTTTGGATTAAAAACAACATTCAAGTCTCGTTCAGATATGGCATGTTTTTCACATAAGAGTAATATACTTCCCATTTCTGTATTTTGCTCAGTGAAAATGCTGCTGCGTGCTATTGCCATTCATTAACTCATTAAAAACAAAAACAAAAACAAATGCTGATTACTGCTTCATATTTGAATGAGTCTTTAGTGTTCCAAGCATATGCAAATAATACAGAAAAGAAGACACAAGTACATGGACTAAAAACAGTTCAGAATTGAACTATATTGGTCAAGTAAGACAAAACTTGTCATTTAGTATGGAAATAAATAAACTTTCATTCTTGTAAACTGATAAATAACTAAAATTTTGTCCAAAATGTATTTTTCTACATTAGTCTGAATGGGCATGCCTTACACTGTAAATAACATGTACATTTAGAACAAGTGTGAGATACTGTATTTCATCACTTCATCACACGTTGCTGTAATTTCAGGCATACAACTTTTTAAAAAAATCTATAATGCGTGACAATAATCTCTATTTTGACTTAATACTATCCAAATATGGGGACGCTAAATGTCTTTGTTAGCGTGAGTCTCTAAAGGCCTGTCTTCATCAGCTCAAGTTTGCCAAATAACCCGCTATTTTAACTATCCCGATCGCAAAGTCAATTTGTGTCTTTATCAGCCTGCAGTTGCAATTAGCAGGATATTTGGTCAAGAAAATATCCCAAGAAATCTTGGTCTTGTTTCCAAAACATCCTGCTATTTGGGAAATAGCGGGCTAATTTGCGCCTTGTGAGCTAGTTTGTGATTAGCGTATCGGTCTGGTGAAGAAGCAATTTCGAGCTTCGGAATAACATCCCGAGTCTGAAAATAGCGGGTTATTAGGCAAACTCGAGCTGATGAAGAGAGGCGTTATGACTAAGAATCAATTGTAGAAATGATACAATCAGTAGGATTCTTATGAGACAACGCCTATTGGTTTTGAGCAGGGGTGATGCTTAAAACTCTTCACTGAACTTGAACTTAATGGAAAAAATATAAAACGAGTCGATAGAAAGATTACATTAATACAAAATAGGCAAGAAATAAAGCAGTACCATGAAAGAAAATAGACTTACTATTTCGTGAGGTATGACATTGTATGCTCTGAATACAATGCACAATTTACATGTATATGTACATGTATAAAGTTTTCAAGTTTCCCAAGTTCATTTGATTCATAATATCACTGTAGCTGCAATAGGATTAGGTCATTTTATGCTTCAGGAAAAACAAAATGTGTAGTAACAATTATAGCGGGGTTCTTGTATAATGCTCATGTCTGTCAGATTTGACTCACATGGTGCTCCACAACTATGATCCTGGCTTTAGCAAGGCTGCCATTATGGCACTCTAGCATTTCAAGGAATTAATTCCATAAACAATTGAAATCAAACTTTTTCATTTATCTGTACATTGACAAACAAAAATTGAAATACCAGAATTTTTTTCCTTCAGTTTAGTATCAAAATTCCTACACATCAAATGTCTACAAAAATTGTTAGCAAATACACCTGTACTTATCAAATTTAGGAGTACACATGGAGAGGACAGATTTATGATGATATAAAAATAAAAACAACCATGTTCATCACAGGGCAAAACAAATAAAATATTTAGGCTATCAGAAGAGAATTGTGTAGCGCAGTGCAGGAGCATAGCAACAAGCATTACTTCTGAAACCAACATTTTTTCCCCATTTTCTTCATTTAACATTTCCTCCCAAATTTACATTTATTGAATTGATACTCAATTAAGACATTAAATACATTTTTTTCAATTCAATTAGTAGTATGTTCCTACTTCCTGGTTGACAAATCATATAAAAAGATTCCATTTTATTTTTGTACATACATGTATTCACATTTCCTTGTTTTGCTTTTATAATCATAACAATCCTTGTAAAAAAAAGAAGAAATAATGCCAACCTTCTAATACTTTAAATCTCAATCCATGCGTACTAACAACCATGAACTGCATTCATGCAATCTTTCTTAATGACTTAATTTAATCTGCTCTTCTTGTGGAGCTTACATTACGAACAAAAGGCACTTGGTACATAAAGATGTAAGTTCATTACAAGCAAATACAGGTCTCAAAATCACCATGGATAACTTACCCATTTATATTCATGTAAAAATTATATTTGGAGCTGAAGCATGGCTTTTGCCTACTTTTAATCCAGCTTCAGGATTTCCTCTTCTTTTTCCTGTAATTTATTTTAAAATTTACATTGTAATTACGTCATTTTTGTGAAACAAACTTATTCATCGTGACACTTGGCCTTCCTACTATTTATGCAGAGGCAAACAAAGTTACATAATTATGTTTTTCAGATGTCTTAGGCAATGATTTGCAGGATACTTATCAACGGGATAGTCAATTACATGGTCTTTAATTTAAAGAAGGCTCAACACTAACAGGGGCCTTGGGACACATGGAGGTCCCCCAAATTGTAAAATTTTCACATAGGGCTCATGCATACAGACCATAAAAAAGTTAAATAAGGACCACTCCCAAAAAAAAAGTTTGTGTGTCGCCCTGTTTAAAGTGAAATGTAGGTTTTGCCTATTGTCCCAACTGGCAGTTAGAGCAATTTGGTTTGCTAGCATCTTTGAAGTTCTAAGACTACATTTGCATTTATTTTAGACCAAACCAAGAGGATACCATGATCTACAAGTAGACTAGAGCCACTTATGTGAAGATGGTAACTGAGGTCAAGGTAGAGGTTCGCATCCAGCCACAACCTGACTGTAACGAATCACTCCAGTACATGGAGGGCTGTGATTGTCTATAGAAAGCTGCATTCTGTTTAGAGTGTGCACTTATCATGCAACAAGCGAGATGTTACATAGGAATAATTTGATTTATATTACAGATTAAGATGAACCTTCTGTTCTGCAGTGACTGAAGAGTATTGTACAGCTAAGTCCAATTGTATTATCAATGGGTTATTTCTTTAAATTACTTTTCAAATTAATGCCTCCAGCACCACCTCTGGTACTGGAGGCATAACATATAAAGTCCTCTAATTAGGTAAGACCAAATGTTGATTCAAAAGTGAGTTGCAGGGTTAAATGATCATTACTATTTCTATACCATGACGTTTACTTTAATCTCATCCATATTTTTCATAAACTTTAATAACAAATTAAGAGTGCCACATCACGTTTCCACAAATTAGCATTACTCTCTACCTTTCTTTCTTTCCCATTTTGAGACAGATTATCTGATTGAAAGCCAACGCATACTGAATTATGAGCTTCATTTATGAAATTTAAAACAAAATGTACCTTTAATAATATCAAACTGATAAGACTGCAAAGATGATATCTCGACTCATGAAAGCATGTCATTAAACTTCGGTACATGTTGTTTTGATCATTGCAGTTATTTCTTCTCAACTTAGGGTTCCATTTAAAGAGGGCTTTTGGATATCCAGGCCAGAATTCATAAAAAGAGTTTCAATTTACCCCATTTTGTAAGCGTCCAGCAGCGTATATGCAATAGTCAGGCAATTTAAATTGTATACACTCCTACATGCTTATTCATGTTCTTAGTTCATGGTGAAGGTTTAAACCAACCATGCGGTAGACCATGGGATAAATTAAATGTTCGCAAATTCAGGCTATAGTCTTTCTCTATTGCATGTCTGTTTCATCCAATTGCTACAAGAATCTTCACGTGAGTATGTCCAACGTAGGACCACAACAGTTGTTTCTCCACATTCACCAATCACAAGCTACCCTGTGGCTTTCTGCATTGAAACCGGAAAATAGTTTGAAATGAGCAACAGGACAGAAAAACCTCTTTTTTCAACGTCTACCCTGATGGCAGCGCTCTTCAGCTGCTAATTGTCCATTCCTCTTTCAACTGCTATCATCCGATGAACACTCGTCACTGTCTTCGTCTCCGGCGCCCTCATTGGCGTACTCATCATCAGTGTTCTCTTCATCTTCCTCGACAACTCCGTCCCATTTGCGTTTCCTGGCTAGCCTCTTCTGTATAGTCGCCGCTGAGTGGCATCCTATGAGCTTCAACCAAGGGGTATATATGTTCTATGGCTTCGCTGATGTTGCCTACAGCTGGGGCTGATATCAAGAAAAGGAAAAAAAAACACAAGATACTAGATTACATTAGATGTGTTGGGAAAAAACATGTTACATGGTGCCAAACGTGATCATTCAGTCGATGAATATGGACACTACAGGGCAAACTTATTATCCTATGATATACTTCTACTTTTGGAATAAAAATACAGCCTATACAGAACATGAGGAAATGTGACATAGAGGATACTATCTGCAAAGAACTGCTGAAAAGAAAGTATCCTCAAAATCAATACCTCAAGATAAGAGAAAGACCAACGTATCAGACAGGAGCAAGAATTTAAGCGAGGTTTTCATATTCATCACATATTCTTTCGACAGGGTTAGTTGGCCCTGAAAAGGGCCCTCACATGCTATATCTCGACGTTTCAATAGGTTGTACCTCAATATTGACGAGTGTGTAAGGTAAGATATGGCTTTATACATGTATGTATATAGGAGCAATGATAATCCACTTGCCTACATGTATTAAGTGGAAGATTGTTCCTTAGATTATCTGGCAAATATCAACAGAAATACTTTGCTTTCCCACCTGGTTAAACAGGTCAGCCCACAGATCCTAATTACTTGCCTACATTGTCCAAATCTAAATTACTAGTCCACATGCCATCTTGTCTAATGGTGAAGTACTAGTAACTAGCCATGGGCCTATTTTGATTGACCATTTGTACAATGATTACACTAACCCTTAGCCTAGGTCCTTATATAACTGCCCATCTAATTTCATTTGGTGAACTGCTATGCCACACATCCTGTTCTATTGCCCACTTTGTCCAACAGCTAATACATGTAGGTACAAAACATACCATTTTTTACTTGCGCTATCAAGAGTCTTATCCACTAGACTTCACATGCATGTATGTCCAACAAGAAAGTGAGAGAGATAATGGAGAGTTATATAGGGGCACATGATCACCTCATCACAATTGTGAAAAGAAGACGGCTACAGTGGTTTGGGGATGTAACTAGATGGAAGAATAGCTTGGGAAACACCATCTTGCAAGGAGGGACTGATGGGAGAAGAAATAGGGGCAGACCAACTAGGACATGGACTGATAACATCAAGCAGTGGATGGGAATGCTGTTTGAGCAGCTACATGTGTAACTGGAACAGCTGAAGACAGAAACCTGTGTGTCCAGAGAACCCATCTCTCAAGGGCCATTTCATTGCAGCCCCAACGACCTCCAAGCTACGGGACATAGATAGATCAAGTGTCTTAGAAGAAGTCTGATTACCTGTGACTGTGATGCTACCTGTAGAGAAGATCTTAAGAGTTGCCCTAGGTTGGTAGAGCTTGTAGGTGACAGCAGGATGGAGCTCAGGCTCATAACTGGATCGAGAATGGAATAAAGTAAGATTTCAAATTCTTGCCAGGACAGGGGTTGGGAGAGGGGATGCCCTCATTGTCAGATTTACAAAATAACATTGATATTTTAGAGTTGACCCTTACTGTACTGGAGGAAGGGAGGGGGTGTCCTCCTCAGCAAATTTCAAGGTTGATTGTGCACTGTCACTTTCCACAGCAATTCATAATAAAATTGAGAAAAGTGGGTTCTTTCAGACTAGACGCTCCCCAATTAATTTGCCTGGTTTAAGAATAAACTTTTCTCTTCCATTTTTCTGGACATGACTCAACATCTAATTGACCATTTTTTGCCATAACAATGAGTAATTTGAATGACATTGGAGTCAAAATAATACAATACACACACATATTGCTCCCCCCCCCAACAAAAAAAAAGTTCAAATCATGTGTATTCAACTGACATACATGTCAAAGGAAAGTGAGAAAACACTTCAATGTTGGTGAGTAAGCATACATACATGTAGATTGGCCACTCACTTACGGGAGAAAACAGGAACCTACCTTGCACTATTTGGATATTTTTCTGAGAAGTCCCTGATTCGTATAGCAAACGGCATCGAGCACGTTCCTAAAACGTTTACAACCTTGTACTTTGAAAGCCGAACCTGAAAGAAAAAGGACAGGAAAATAAATAGTATTTAGTTACTATTTACAATATATGTAAAGTACCTACATGTAAGTTAAGAATAGTGGGGTACAAAGCGGGATAAGTTAACAAAATTTGGATCACATGGTTCGTGTTTCAAGTCCCACCGCGGCAAAAATGTCCTTTGGCAAGACTTTTATCTACATTTGACACACTTGACCTCAGTGAGGTACATGTAAATGGGAACCTGGCAGGAATTAATTCCTTGAAATGCTAGAGTGCCATAACGGCAGCAATGGTAAAGCTGGGGTAATAATTGTGGAGCGCCAGGAGAGTCAAGTTCGACAGACATGAGCTCTATACAAGAATTCACTATTGTTATTATTATTATTATTATTATTATTATTATTATTATTATTATTGAATAAACTGGACTTGCAATATCACTAGGGGGGAATAATTGAGTGAACCAAAACATTCATGCAAGTTAACTCTTTACGCATTCTTTTCGCACCAGTGCACCGTCGGCCCCGCGTTTCGTTCGCATCTGTTCACAAATCACACTACGTGCTATTCATACACGCTGCAAATTAATGTAACGCACAGGGGGTTTACGGGCAAATGCACAAATGATTTATCTAATACCCTTGTCGACTCACTTTTTCCAAATATCCGTCACATTTTATAATGTTCATGAACATGTATATGTACATGTATATGTACATGTATATGTACATGTAGTATGTACATGTACATCAGGGAATAATTTTCCCGGTATCGCATCGCAATTTGCGACGCATTTTCAACCAATTGCTACACATCTCTTTTTATGAATCGCAATTGCTGCGATGCAAGAATTACTAGGCTAGCTAGCTGTAAACACAGCATGTTATCTCTTTGGTAGTACATACTCACACAGACCGCTACACACTCAGTCAGGCTAGCTATGGCCTGCGCTGTATGTATGTGCTATCTAAACACAGCATGCATGTAGTACGTACCGGTACTCACACAGACCGCTACACACTCAGTCAGGCTATTGCCTGTGCTGTGTACGTATACTAGCTAGAGCTATACACTAGTGTGCTCCGATCCCAAGCACTGTGTGTGAAGCATCTGCAGTCACTCTCTAACCGTGAAGCTTATACACATACACCCATTGTTGCACAAGCACAAGCCGTGCTACGATCACCTTCTAACCGCGATTGTTGTTTTGAGGCACGGTTCATCGTACAGCTCAGTGCAATGACAATACACGTGGGATCTAATGACATGCATGGCATGTGCGCCGCGATCGGACGTACCTGGAAATTGTTTGTTTACTGGATCTGGACCGTTGGATATCTTTAAATTTTGTCAGTGACAGTGCCAAAAATGTCGATTCGTAGTTACTGTTGAGGGCTGGATTAAGGAGATAGATCAAAACAGGGAATGGATCGAGTATGAAGAAAGTGCTGGGAGGTTGAACAGCATTAGGTGCAAGATGTGCGTGACCCATCAAGCGAAACTGAGATCGCTACGTAATTTTAATCAGGCATTTATCACTGGAGTGACGGGATCAGCTTTGAAAAAGGACAATGTTGTGAAGCATTCCCGCAGTGAAATGCATAAGAAAGCAATCGCTCTTTCTGTAAAGCCTAAACTGACACTTGATGCAATCTTCAAGACAACACCAATAGGAAAAGCGTTGGCTGGAGCATCAAATGAGGAACAGAAACGAGTGAGTAAACTCTTTGACATTGCATATACTATCGCCAAGGAAGAACTGCCTTTTACAAAGTACCCTGTTTTTATCGAGTTAGAGAAGAAACATGGAGTTCCCTTAGGCAACACATACACACATGAAGCTAAGTGTAGTGAGTTTATTGGTGTCATTGGTGATACAATGAAGAGTGAAATGCTCACTTCTTTGAAGGAAGCCAAGTTTTTTTCCATCATGGTTGATGGTTCTACTGATGCCAGTGTGACTGAGAAAGAACTTGTCTATGTTCATTTTGTGAATGAAAAAACTGGTGAAGTTCAGTCGAATTTCTTTTGCCTTACTGATGTTAAGCATGCTACAGCACAAGGCTTGAAAGATGGTCTAGATGAAATATTCGCTGATGTAGATATGTCACTGAAAGGAAATTTAGTCTGTGTTTGTGCTGATGGGGCGGCAGTGAACATGGGAGTAAAGAAAGGTTTGGTTGCTCTTCACGGAATGATGACATGCCCTGGTTAATTGGGATGCACTGTCTCAACCACAGACTGGAACTGGCTGCCAAAAATGCCTTTGAGGACACGTACATGAATGATATCAGTGAAATGCTTCTGTCCATGTACTACGTGTATGAGAAGAGCCCAAAACGCCTGCGAGAGTTAAGGACTTTAGGGGAGGTCATGGAGGAAGTTGTTACTAAGCCAGACAAGGCTCATGGGACAAGATGGCTACAGCACAAGTCCAGGGCACTTGCCTCCCTTCTGCGGTCATATCCAGTCATTGTTGCCCATCTTGAATCTATGGCCAGTGGATCAACAGCAGCAGATGGCTCTAGATTCCGTGGATACCTGAAGGTCTTGACCAGTTTCAAGTTCGTTTTGCACATGCTGCTATTCTATGTTCTATTGCAACCATTGGCAGCCCTTTCCTGCAATCTCCAGGGAGAATCAGTGGACCTTATGTTTGCTATGGCCAGTCTTGAGTCATTCCATGCTTCCACACAAAGTCTTGAATCTGAGCATGAGGACAGAGAGGATGTTTCAGAACTGTCAAAGTTCCTCCGTGACATCAACTTTGAAGATGGTACTAATCCTGAAGTGGAATACAAGAATGTCAAGCTGACCAATGTGAAGAGAGAAGTTTTGACTGCTTTCCTGAACTACAGAAAGACATATGTGAAGAAGATCAAAGAGTGTGTCGATGCAAGATTCTCTGACTTCAATTCACAGCTTTTTCAAGCATTCAAGGTGTTGGACACTAATACCTGGCCAAGGGACAAGCCTTCTTTAGACCAGTTTGGTCACAAGGAGCTTAATACAGTGTTTGAGCATTTCAAGGGGTTGCTTCAGGAAGTCCAGCCAGAGTCTATCCAGGCGGAATGGAACTCTTTCAAATCATACTGGAATTCAACTCTGACGAGCTTGCAAAGCTCTGATGTTTGGAGAGCATTTATCAAGGTTTCACCAAGCAAGTTCCCCAACCTTGGTCTTCTCATCAGGGTCTTACTCACCTTTCCGATCAGCAATGCCAAGGTGGAGAGAGGATTCAGTACAATGCGCCGAATTAAGACGGACTGGAGATGCAGGTTAAATGCTCACACTCTAGATCATCTCATGAGGATCAGCATCGAGGGACCATCTTCCATTGACTTTAATCCACAATGTGCTGTCAAGAATTTCTTCAGCACACCTCGCAAACCAAATGTGCAACCCTACCAAGGTAGCATCAAGCGCCATATCCATTTAAGGACTAGAAATGTGAGTACATCCACCATGTTTACATGTACATTCATCTTATTGTAGTGGGCTGAAAATGTGCGCTTTGCTTACATGAGAAAAAAATTGCTATACAAATTTATCAAACTGCTATGCAAAAATTATTTTGTATAGCAGTTTTGCTATGCAATTTTTTTGCTGAAAATTATTCCCTGTACATGTACATGGGCAAACTATGGTACGGTACATTGTACATGTACATGTACATGTACAGTGTACATGTACATAATAAGAAGTGATCAACTTTGGGATTGTTGTAAATAATCATGAGTCATGTACATTTAACCTTGCGTGAAACAAGCGCTACAGCTGGAATCCTTTGTTATCATTAGCCTGCATTGTCAATCCTTGTAATTTCATGGGCATTTGTAATGCACAGTAGAAAATGGTTTTCCAATGGATGTGAACAACATTTTCACCATCATGTTACAGTTTAGTCAGATTTAATCCAAATCACTAGGTGTTCAGCAATCTCATCCAAATGTACATGTACAGACAGATGCTGACAGTTAATGGTAATATTCAAATACATTGAGAGTTGTTACTTACATTAAAACCCAATTTCTGCAATGCCCTCGCACATCTCCTTGCATTCTTCTTAGCATGTTCTTCACTATAACCAAACAACAAAACAGTCATGATACAAACATTTTAAGGCTATGATTAAATCCAGCAGTTTAAAAAAGAAAAACATCATTCAATTAACGTTCAAACTCCTTTCTTTCTTCCTTTAAATGTCACAGTCACATGATATACAATGCATACTGATGTCTTTCTGATGTGAAAGGATCTCTACATTTCATCATCTGTGACATTATAAACACTTCTGTTTGTTAATCTTTCTTTCTCTTTGTTGTTTTCTTTTGTACATGCTAAGGTCCGTCCCATGAAAATCCTAAAAATCATCAAAAATGGTTTCATTCGTTCCTTTACATTAATTCCTCATCTACATGTACAATGTAAGTGGTTATCTTCTATTTTAGAAAAGGGACCTTAATGGCCATGTTCATGTATGGGTAACTTGTTCTCCCCGGTGTCTCTCAATATCTGCAGTGAAAGACCACCTCCCTTGAGCAGTTTCAAAAGGAAATGATTTCCAAGGCAAACAAAATATGTGGTGTTTAAAAAAAGATGGCCTCAGTTGTTGCTAAAGCACCTTTCACTGTTAATGGATATCACATAACATGTACATGTATGGGCAGAATGATAATTTCTGAGAAAATATAACTCATTATATACAGCATTTAAGATTCTAGGCCTTTGATTGGTCAAAATTACAGGCACAAAATTTGCTACTGACTGCTGGACAGTATAGAGAAAACTGAAAAGTACATGTATTAGGAGGGCATACATGTACATGTACATGTACATGTAGTTCTCCTTGCGTGTACAATGCAAGGACACAATGGATGCGCGCAAAGTTAACAATCGATACGCGCAGCGCGACACATGCAATACTCTGAGATGGGTAAATTTCCTTCCACTCTTTAAAAAAATGCTTTGACAGTCATATTTTGTTAAAATATCTCTTTTGGAGAATTGACACAGGGGATGAGGAATATATAAAATAAAAATTTACTTCGTATTTTTCGGGTCGTGGTTAAAACTATAGCTCCTCGGTGATCTTGAGACAGCACTTCGCCCCTCGATTTCTCAGGGCACAGTACAGCTTCCAGATCACCTTAGGTAACCTTGCCCCTCAAAGGAGTCAATATTAATTTGCATAGTAATTACCTATCATTGCCCGTGATGGTGATTTTGCCTGAAGACCAGATGGTAGCAGTGGCAGATGGACGACGGAACCTCATGTTTACTTTCTGTAATAAACAAAGAGATTGTTTTATTGTAAAAAAAACAAACAAACAAACAAACAAACAAAACCTGAACCTGATAACTCTACTTTCTTTAAAACATTTAGTATGTGTACAGTACATGTACATACAGTGTGTAGGTTGCAAATATCAGTAAAATCATGCTTTTACATGTACATGTAAGAACTACAGGCAGTACATGTAGGGGTCGTACCGAATGAGATGTTAACATGGCATTTTTTCATTTATGTATTACATGTACCTGCCATGAGTCTGAAAAGAGACAGGGTACTACATATGAAAAGAAGTTTTTTCATTTTAATTAAAACCTTGATAAAACATCATTCTTTTTATATTGTAATCAGTTTTACAACCTTAATGTGCAAAAATATGCACTACATGTACGTATATTAAATAATAAAAAAATAGAAAGTGAATTCCATCTTACCCCATATTCTCTCCTGTATTCCACATTGGAACCATACTGCCCTATCCTCCGTAGATTAAGATGGCATCTTACACCAAAAGCACACACAACATTATTGATATAAATGTCTACACTTGGTTCATTTGTATTCCCATCCTCCTTCCCTTGCTCCTCCTCCACCACCTCCTTCTTTACATGTACATCCAATGTTCCTCTATCATCTAGTCCTGTGTCTTTTATTCCTTCCAACTTCACACCTTCTTTTGTGTCCTCATCATCGACACGCCTGATAGAGGTATCTCGGTAAAATGTTGCAGGTTTAGCATCCTCGGACATGTTCTCCTTTTTTATACTCGCGTTCATGACTGAGGGATTAATTAGCTGGGGCTGGGTGGCAAACGTGAATGAATTCATCGTTGTCCCTGCCACTCTATGCCTCTCAACCTGTCAGTGGAAAAGCGACCGTGTTGATTGCTTTTGTTACTTCTTGCTTTTAATAGATGCAGACTTCTTTTCAGAATTTGGGAGCGATGCCAAGGGGCTTCATGCTGGGCTTGATGCAAGTTGAGTGCAGACAGCTGTAGTCATGAGGGGGAAAAAAAGATACAACAAATGTATGATACAAAGTCTATAAAAATAGAACGTTTTTGAAATAAAATGTAGACAGTGAATTTTCAAAGCAGTAAGTCAACAAATTTCATGAGAAATCCGCTTAGTGGAAGGAGGGGATTTCGGGCCAGTTTTAAAGACAAAATCCAAATTTTCTGACTGTTTGCTCCATAATTATTTTCACTTCTTATTGATAGCATGAAAGTAAACTGCAGGTACAGCTGTAGTTACAAATGAAGAAAAAAAAAAGGACAATCCCGAAAGGAAAAATATAACTGGCATTGCGAATATCAATTTTCATGGTGCTTTTCGACATACATGTAGCAGCGGTTGTTTTCCGCATAGCAGCGGTTGATTTTGTCATAGTGGCAGTGGTATTCGGCTGCATGTCAGTGAAAAAAATACACGGGGGCTCAGGGCGACTTCGCCCCCGAAATGCCCAAAAGAGCCCCCGAAAATCGGAAAAGAGCCTCCGTAAATTTGCATAGAGTTCGATGCAAAACAAATTTTAGAGTGTTATTTTTATGCAAGCAAGCTTGAAAAGTAGCCCCCGACAAATAAATATTAATCTTTTCCCTGCTGCATGTACATGTACGTGTACCAAGTCACTGATGCCTTTCTAACAGGTTTAACGTTAAACCGCTGCACAATACATTCTCACAGGTTTCACAGAAAACCGCTAAACATGCAAAATACAAATTGCATCCCGTACCGATGATAGGGTGCGGGCGCGCGCTTGCGTGAAGTTAGCAACCGTTATGGTGATCATCATCGTTGGTCATAATGTAAACTACTTACATGAATTTAATGAGGATCTGAGATTACAGTCGCTAACTTTTTGTAAATACAATTTGTATTGTGCAGCGGTTTGCCATGAAACCTGTGAGAAAGTGCATATTATAATGTCTTTGTTTTTAGGAAAAATACTCCAAAACTGAAAAGAGAAGATTCGCTATCGGTATGACATCGTTATGTTATCGGATCATTATCGAGTTCTTTTTACCCAATTCACTGAAAGCTTGTCCCACAATGCAGTTCAGAAATGACATCATCGCGTTATTTACCTCATTCCCCATACGTTGATACCAAGATCGTTCGAGCATCATTTATGAAAGCCCATCATTTCTCCGACAATTTTGATCTGTTAATTCGAGTTTTAGCAGCTGTAGCGTATACAAAATGTATTCTAAAACAGTAAATTTTACTGATTTTTTGTATAATTTGTGAAATATTTTTATGTATTCTTGACATGTTCATCTATCGGTTGATGTTAGTTTTTCCAAGTGCGAGCGTGTGTAATCAGTAAGGTATGTGCGAGAAGTGGCATCAATGCGGAGCTGTTAAACTCTGTACACATATACAGTGTACAGAGGGCATGGGAAGCAAACCATGTTATCCTAACCTTCCTTAAATTTTGCCTAGATAATGTCAAGTAAACTAAGTAATGGCCTTTTAATGGGTTTGAGATGGACAAATAAATTTTAAAAATCAATTAAAAAAATCAACGCTAAGTGACATGCCAGGCCAGATAGACAGAAATAACTGTGTGGTTCGGTAGGCCCTACACAGTACACAGTAGGGGCGCTGGTCCAAGAATAAGGATCGTCCGCATAAATGAGGATCGTCTTCGTAAACAGCTAAACACAGACAGACGCGTCCGCAAAAATAAGGATCGTCTGCATTTTCGCAGACGTTTCTTATTTCCGATCTGCGATGATTTTCTTGATGCATTTCACATTGACTTTGTACAGAGACTTTCACGTTATGAGCGATAAATCCTCGGGAAGACGGACAACCCATAAAAGTAGACGGTGAACTGGGGGTATTTTATTATGCGGAATCCGTTTTTCGCATTGCCAGGGGCAGCATGCGGTTCTTGAACCTGAAACCCGCAGGGCGCCGATGAAAAAAAACTTTCGCGAAAATGTGGACGATCCTTATTTTTTAGGACGCAAGTTGTCCGCGTTTACGAGGATATCCTCGTTTATGTGGATGATCCTCATTCTCGGACCAGCGCCCCTACTGCAGCACGTAGAACTATAGCTCCCATCCGCGCATGCGCTTTACGTTTGACCAGTCTCAGCTACATTTCAAACACTGGCGCTCTTTGGCCCTACAAGGGCCCTTTTGATTGGGTTATGATGGCTGCCATTTGCTCAATGTTGTAAGATATTAGTACGAGGAGAAAGCTTGCGATTTTCCGCTTAATCTGATACCAAAGTCATGATATTCCAGTCAAACCTTTGATTTTTTACGATTTTTTTCAGCATCCTCAAAAGTTTAGTTATTATCTTAAGTTGTACCTAGATCTATGCCCAGTGTGCATCAGTTACAGTGTATGTGTGAAGTGCGTCACGTTTTTAAAGCATGACATGTCAGTGTGTTAATTGACTTAGACCGCAAAGTACAAAGTGCATGTAGATCTATGTAATATTACGTAGGCCTACTATTTTAGTATTGGCATTGCCACCGCGCTCTCTGCTTAAGCAGGCCCTCTCTCACTTAACACGTAGAACTTTAGCTTACATCGGCAATACAGCCAGCGCATGCGCATTACGTTCCTCCCGTCTCAGCTCATTTTCGTAATTTGGCGCCTAGCCGAGCCGACATGGGCCCTTTAGATTGGCTATCGCTGGCTCCCACAGGCTCTATGTTATAAGACATTAGTGCGAGGAGCTACAGTAGCTTGCGATTTTCTGTTTTTACCGATACCAAAATTATGATATTCCAGTCAAATCTTCAATTTGTTACGATTCTTTCAGCGTCCTTGAAAAGTTAAGTATTTCACTTAAGTTTAAGACTTACGTAAGTCAGTAAGTCTTAAGTTTGAAAAATTCTCATTTTCGTCATATTTAAGGTACAAACTTGCAAGTTGTACTGACATGTTCGTTGATTTTCTATTTTATGTTTGTACCTATGCTGAGTGTGCGTCACCTACATTGTATGTGTGAAACGCGTCACCTGTTTAAAGCACGACATGTCAGTTCGTTATGTAATGTTACGTAAAAAGTCGTATTGACATTGCACTTGGCCTTGCGCGCTAATTGCTTAAGCTTACGTAAGTGGGGGCCCTCTATCACTTCAATTCGAAACAGCTGGAGCGTATCAGCCAATCAGAGCGCGTAAACTCATTGTAGTGTAGCGCACCCGGTATTCGGTCACTTGAGGGAAAATCGCTCATATTTTGTATTCGTACGTCCTTTATTTGGCAATCTACCCATCAAAAGAAAAGAAAATAAGGCCTCTAACAGGATTTTAAAGTCACTTAAAATATAAAATTATGCTAAGCAAAATATTACCGAGAGAAGAAGGAGCAGTTTTCTGCCCAGTATTTGGTCACGCGATTTTAGCGTGGTATCTCCGTTGACAAGGAGCGAAGCGTATTTGCGCACTATTTTCACACAATTGCGCCACAAAGCACTGAATGTCAATGCGTTGACCGAATACTGGACGAGTGCTATTGCATGGCAAGGGTAATGTATAAATACCTCTTGCACGGCGAAAAGTGCGTCCTTTGCAAATTCGCTGCGATGGAGCGAACACGGAAGAGCTCCTCTTCACACACATACTAAATTCATTGCACCAGCACACGTAGTTGTTTCACAATAGGCTTCTACATATGGATATGCATGTTAACGCATGTGCTACAGTGTAACAGAACCCGGAAGTGCATAAAGTTGTGCGACACTGACCAATTTCGAGTTAATTTTGAGATCTTTCCGGGGCCCTATACCTGATTTAATTTTGAGAGTTAGGATAAGTTGTTCAACTGCCTGATTTGTGCAAGTTTCGTGGCTCATAAATTATTTTTGAGTTTGTTACAGCTGTTGAAACGGCTGTCTGTCGGGTGCGCGATCAGACACCCTATGTGTAGTTCTACATGTACGTGCATGCAGTACTAACTACTAAACCAAAAATTGAATTGTTCTATGTTTATTAAGGCTGCGACGAGTAGTCGAATACTCGAATACTCGCACTGTTGACAGCTACTCGAGTACGATTTCTCGTACTCGAATACTCGGCCGCCATTTTTTTTTTTTTTTCCCCGTTCACCTAGCACTGTCCAGGCCGACGGTCACCCGTGCCAGAAGAGCACCGGCAAGGTCCCGTGGGGAAAAATGTTTCCCAGCTCAATCATACACAGGGTGTCAATGTCAACTCACCACTCAGAAACTGGGACCAAATCTCGGATTTCTGTTTGGACTCGGAGGAATATTTGCCTGTCATCTTTAGTTTTAAAAATAACATTGTTTCAATTATTTGTCAAAAATTCAAAAGCACAAATAGGCGCTTTCAACAGCAACTTGAAGTAAAATCGCGGGGTTTTCAGAGACGAACCTTCGTACTGTTCGTAGTATGGTGTTGGCAAAAAAACAAAAAAAAGTGAAAAATGAAAAAACTCAAAAAAATTCAAAAAAATTCAAAAAAATTCAAAAAAATTCAAAAAAAAACATGGCGTCCGAGTATTCGAGTATTCGCGGGCAAGGCTGGCAGTGTACTCGAGTACCTTATTACACGGTTATGCACAGCCCTAATGTTTATAAAAATTAAAATGCACCTATCGCGATCGACTGCTACATGCTATCAGTATCAGTATCAGTCCATTGCCTGGCTTGAAAAAGTTGATGTTACTCCTTCAGATCAGAGTCCTTGGCTCCTGGATTAGAGTTAGACCTTACTCCTTGACCTTAGCTTCTAATTCTAATCTTGTGCAGTGCTCCTGTGACCAGTATAGGATGTCTTTGCGGTTCATGGGATCGCTGATCTCCGAAATAGCGGAGGGAGAATACGAAGAAGAAAGAAGGTACTCTATTTAGGTCTAGAGCTGGGCCTACAGCTACATAGTATTAGTAGACCCTACATGTACATGCCGGTCTGCAACAAACTTACAAAGTATGCTGACCGGATATGTCATGTATTCCACCGGAGTACACCAGGGGGGATTCACATTGCGGTTCCGCTGGCAGCAGTGCTGGAGCAGGCCGCGACGGGCAATTGCAAGCATTGGATAAATACTGCTAATCTACTAACAAATTATCAGGAAATAGAGTCTCCACAGCTTTATAATTCCTCAAAATAATACATTTTCGACATTGTTCCAGCAGATCATAATGAAAGGTGAAAGAAAGTAGTATTTTACCAACTTTACTCGAGCGTCGTTTTTACACTTTTACAGATCTGATCCATCCACGTACGGCACAGTAATTAATGGACCAATCAGAGCTTTCGTATCTAACATTAGTCAAAATTCAGTAGAAAAATAAGAACTCAATCTCATATTTAGCATTCAGACTCCATTACGATGTTTATTTCTCCTATTATGGATGCAATTTATTAGATTCTTTAATCTAAATTGAAAAACAAAATATTTTTAATCCCATTCATTCATTTTCCAGATATAAATGAGTGCTTTTGTTCTGTCCAATGAGGATCTGTGTATTATTGGAAAGTTAGCAATTAGCATAAATAATTTGCATATAGCCCGCGATTCTCGAATTTTAATTTCGCTTGACTCCACGGCTTTATTTTTTAACTCACGACATAGCACTCACCGTCACGTCATCACATTTAGAACAGAAAAGGAGGGCGATTTAGAAGGTAACTGCGGTAATTGTGATACTTGCTTGTTGGAAAGTTCAATTCAATGTCTAACTCTCTCAGAATACACTCGTCTCTACATTATTTGTTGTTAAAATGCGGGGCTAGCGCTAGCGGGTCTGCGCTCTATTGACTTGAGTAGTGAGTTCGGCTGGCATAGCTTAGCTGTGGCTCGCAGGTACATGTACTTGCTTGGCCTTGGCACTGACCTGCTGTGCAGTGCAGTGCCATGCCTGTGTGACAGTGCAGTGTGAGTGTGAGTGTGATGACTGTTGTGCATAGTCAGGCTATCTAGAGACTAGACTAGTCTACATCATTCATGTGGAGGCTGCATACATCGTTTGTTTGACTTTGAGTTTGAGTTAATACTATACAAATAATATTAATAATGAATGTTTATGAAATAGGGTCTAGTCTAGAGTCTAATAAATATGAATTCAAAAAAATAGTGCAAATATTTTCAATTTCATGACGCCTTGTTGAATACAGAATAGGCCCTAGGCTAGATCTAGAACGTTTTTTAATCTTTCAAGCCTCAAGGAATGAAAATATTCGCACTATTTTTAGTATTGGACGAATAAAAAACATTCATAAGACCTATTTGTTTTATAAAACATCTAAGTAGATCTAATAGTAATAGAACGTTAATCTTAGTTTCAACGAATTATGCTTTGCTCCTTAGTAATTCATAAAAATTAAATTTGGACTCTTGGAGTCAGGCCTTCTTGATTACATTCAGATTGCCTTCGCCTCAGATGCGCGCATCTAAGACAGTGAAAACAAAGGGATATGCGCAGGGCAGAGACGTATATGCAATACAAAAAAAGTACGCTGAATAGTGAAAAATGCACAGCGAATATAACCAAAAATACACGTCGTTCAATAGATTATTTATTGAATATCAAGTGACCAACAATCCTCCAATCAAATGACAAGGATCTATACTTACTGTAGATGTTATATAATACTATTTCGATAGTATATCCACGCACGGCCATGGACAGAATCAAGGGCCATGGCCCATGGGATGGCCTTTTTGAAACACGGTGATTTAATTTAAAAACAATTTTTTGGGGGCTTTTTGAGAAAGCAGGTGGCCTCAAAAGAGGAAGCAGGCTGCAGGCGGGGACACTTAAACATTTTGTTTCTTTTTTTTGGCCAAAGGGACAGATAGAAAAACAAAAACAAAAAATACATTCACTGTAGGAATGATAAGGGTGATGAAAGAAAAGAATACCTAAAAACAGTGGAAAGAATAAAGGATTGATCCGACCAGACCCTTGCAGCGGTATACATGTACCGCAGATCTCCGAAGCCAACGGAGGAAGGACAAGAAGAGGAAGTGAAGATATTGATAGAAGGATGAAATCAAATTTGAAGGACAATTGTAAAGAGATAATATAAAAACATCATTGAGACTCTATTTCTACCTTCAGGTTTGAAATGTTCCGAGTACAGTACTAGTAGTTCGTACTATTAAATATTTTTTTGTTTTTGTTCTTTCAGATCTCAAGTAACAGCATATTTCCCGAGAAATTATGAACACGCAGAAGAGCACATCCACAATGACCCCATTGGCAACCTCCAATGGCAGGAAAGCAGTACGGAAGGCAAAGAAGTTCTCAGACAGTTCGGTAAGACTTTCCAACAATGTCTGTCCGCTGTCTTTCCGTTGATGCTCACAATCAAAGCACTTGTTTATTATGGCAATTTAATTTTAAGGCAGAGACGGCTTTCCTGCCGTGCATTGTCCTCATATAAAATACAACAAGTTGTACAACATTTTTCTTTTCCATGTAAATATTTGCGTGAAGTGTATGTGTATGATGTTACATAATACATGCCTCTCCTCAGTTAAAGATGAGCCTGTGTGGATCATTGAAAAATGATGAAACCCTGGCCAATATATAGAGCATTCGAAAATATCACATTTTGTTCTAAAGATGCTTAGGACCCTGTAACAGTTGCACTTGCTTGTATCTCCACCAAATAAATCATACTTCCTAATTTCTATCTACCGGTATCATAACTTTACAATAAATAGTATGTTCATGTTTTATGTTAGGCCTAAACAAAAAAAAGATGTTGTATTGATTGCCCTTTGCGACCGACCCAAAATTCTTGAAATCTACCGTCGGCTTTTTAAACAGGTTTTTTTTTTAATGAATAAAAAATTATGTATTGAAGCATTCAAACTGAGAAATATCAGCCCAAAGAGGGAGAAAGAAAAAAAAAGAAAAGATTTTCGACCGACCGACCCATGTTTTGGCACCTAAAGGGCAATACAACATCTTTTTTGTTTAGGCCTTACATACATGTACATATCATACATGTACAGTGCATGGTAATATACCATTAATAATAGCAAGATTGGAGATGTATACAGTAGAATTTTACAGTCGATTTTGTCAATCTTTATGTAACAAGGCCCGTGACTCAAGCCATCAAAGTCCTCAAAGTATGAGATATTGTACATACATGTAGGTCAGATAACTTCATGTCTTTTTTTCACAACATTGTGGGGGACACACATGTTTTGGGAAATTATAGATGGCAATGTACACATTCTTCTGCTCGTATCAAACGTCTAGGTGTGTACAACCTGATTATTGCCAATTACATCAAAAAGGTCTGATCGAGTCACATTGCAGCCAAAGGCTGTTGCTGAACATCTGAACATTTCATAGGTAAAGACTTCATTTGTAGTTACTGTAGATCAAAAGGTTTTTAGTATATTTCTCAATCAATATCTCTTTTCTTTATTGTGATCTTTTAATAATAATTTCACTTTTTAATTTTTGTATTACAGAGTTCTCCCTCAAGGAGAAAGTCATTGCAGCTACTCCAGCCAGTAGCCGGTGCCCAGTCACAGCTAGTAGGGTCAGATGGGGTCATTAGACTCACCAATCAGGTGTGTAACAAACAATGAAAAACCGTAATTCTTAACAGGCTGTAAGATAAATACTGTATGAGTGCAGAGCAAATTACACCTACTTTTAGCTCTGAAAGACCGTAAAACTTAAGAGCTGGGAATGGTTCGTAATATTGAAGTATCCATCTCGCATACAAACAAAAATTTATAAGAAAATTCAAGTCAGTCTTGCCAAATCCAGAAAAAGCTTTAGCATGGAACAACAAAAAGTGAGACGGCAAAGTTGATGGTAGGACATGACTTTTTTAAATTTCAAATCCAGAGTGTGCTTTAAGACCTAAAGTTTAAAATTGAACAGTGTTGGTGAGCCAAGTGCATCAGTTCATTGATTACTGCTCTTAAAGACATTGTGTACAAGAAAGAAAATCCCCTCTAGCGCCATTTCAGGTCAGCTGTACATGTAGCAGTATGGTCCCGTATTTTGTATTGAGTGCTACAGTGTATATAAATCCAGGGGGGTGTTTCACAAAGACTAAGATCGACTGTGAGTTGGACTAAACTATGGCAGGCCATTCATGCCACTGGTTGCTCTCACCATTGGTCTCTCAATTATGATCTTTAGATAATATTTTTTCCTTTAAAGAACTATCAAAAAATGTAAATTCTGTAGTTTTGTGACTATGATTTGTACGTCCCTTGAGAGACCAATGCCAGGAATGGTTAGAGGAACTAGTGGCATGACAGCCTTCCATAGTTAAGTCGAACTTAAAGTCGATCTTAGTCTTTGTGAAACACTCCCCAGATCTATTATTATTATTATTATTCTCTTTAAAGCCCCTCTGCACTAGTTTGGCCAGGAGGGATTAGAGGGATTAGCGTGGTCACTGACAGGTGGTTATCTCATCAACTCGGCTCTCAATTAACATAAGAAAAAGAGGATCATGGGGGACCAACAGGCACGGCTTAGGCATTGTTTTCTATATAGAGGGAGCAAGTAGCTACAAGTAGTACAGTGGGGCTTTAAGTCATATTTGACTCTACATGTATATTATATAATTGCAAAATGTACATGTGCATCTAATATTATATTACAGACGAGCAAGACCCCCAAAAGGAAATTAGCAAGCGATGGAAAGAGTCAACCCAAGAAAGTTTTCCGTTCCGATGGAGGAAAGAACTTTACCATCTTTGAGGATACATCCAACTCATCATTATCATCGTCGTCGTCACCAACAGTGAGTAATGTTGTAGAGTTAAATACACATTCTTTGGCAACAATGGGTCTACACTCTAAATCTTATTTAACTCATTCACTACTGAATGCTCATATACCCCCATGGGTTTAATACAGAAATCCAGTGGGCAAAGGGTTATTCAAATTCCTACATATAACTCCAAACATGCATGGACCGAACACTACTTAACCTCAGGGTTCCCTCGGTCATTGGATAGCCTAGAAAGTCATGGGAAAATACATTCTTCTGAAGAGTCATGGATTTTTTTATTTTATATCCCAAAATCATGAAAATTCATGAAAATTTATCATGGATGTGGTTCGTGTGTGGCTCTAATAGCCTTCCAGTTTGAACTGACAATGGATGTGGTAATACATGTATATATGCCGCGTGGATGCCGCAACCCATACCAAAATCTGGTACTGTAAGGAGGCAAAAATGTGTCGTGGAAACTGGAAAGTCGGGGAACGTCATAGTATTTGGTTCTCAATTTCGGTGGGAACCCTGTAACCTTTACCCTAAACTTCGCAGTGGTAACTTTATATCTTTGTTGAAACAAAGTCTGGAACGAATGTAGTAGATGTACATGTAGATAGTGGTGAACTCCTGCTAGTGCATTAATTAGGCCTTGTTTGTTATATGTCGCACTGGATATCAATAGAAATATGACTTACACAAAGAGAATTCTAGAGAATTAATCAAAGATTGCTAAGACAATAGTAAAGAAGAATGTGAGATAACTGAAAGTAATAATGTACATGTAGATGTGAAAAATACTTGTCAAAACTTAATTGGTAACTCATGCTGAAATGCACAGAAGTGTATGAGGACTTGGATTAATAGGATTGTTACTTTAATATTTTGTCTTATTTTTCTTTTCTGCATTTCAATCTCTCTCTCTCTCTCTATCTTTATCTCTCCCATTATACATGTACACACTCTGCTTCTCTTCCTCTCTCTCTCATACCTGTCCCTCCTCCCCCTCCCCCCTTTTCTATCCCATTTCAACTGTAGCCGTCAGCTGAACAGGAGGCGATAGACATGATGACCCAGCCTGAGCCCACAGGGAAGTACTGGGAAGAATTGGCTGAAGAGAGGAGAGTTGCACTGGAGGAAACACTCAAGGAGAATGAGAAGGTTAGTGTCTTAATACTCAGGTTGGATGAATATGTTGAAGTTGGCTGACCTTCACGAAAATACTAAGGAGAAGTTCCTTAGAAGAGAAGGGTGACCCGCATTTGGGAGGGGGTATTTGATTGGGAAGCAATTAAGTCCTTTTAATCTCAAAGGTTCTTCGAGGCAATCACTTTAATAAAATCTCACTTTTAAATCTAGATGGTGCTGTATCACCAACCAAAATAAATATTTGTATACTGCCCACAAGGGGACACTTTAGCTTTATACTCTTTAGATTAATGAATGGACATGATAGGGCTGGCTATGCGTACAGACCAGTTCTGCTTTAAAGATACTATGTCCCTTTTGCAGCCAACATCAAATTCTGTAGAACTTTGCAGGAATTATGAATATGTCATGTATGTCCTATCTGTGAAATTTAAACGTTAGCAGTGTCCTAATATTCAAATTATGCAAGGAAACCCGTTTACTTGCTAGACTTCACTGTCAGACACTATTGAGTGACTGACTGGCTTTTTTCATCTTTGGTAATAACATACATAAAATGAGCTGTAAAGGGTACATGAGCATTTGTCTACATCAATAACCCACTTCTTGTAATGGCCAAAATTAAACTGATTGAATCTTTGCGCAGCATAAAACGTACGACCATTCGGTACAATGGTCTGAAAAATCAGACTATTACTTACTGGCTCTATAGCTCCTAAGTCGATTCGACAACTAATAGTCGTTATTTTCCCACTTAAAGACATTTTCAAGCCCTCTTTTTTAGGGAAGTTCTAAATTAGTATTGTCTTTCAAATGCCGTTGGAATTTAACCTTTTCATTTTTTTGGCCTGCAAATGGGACATAGTACCTTTAAAGGTCACTCCCTCTTTCTTGTCTCTCATTCATGTCCTTGTCTCTTTTTATCTCCCATTAATAGCTCTTCATTGAGAATAGTGAGCTGAAGGAGGAGAATGACAAACTCAAGGTCATGGCCGATCAAGCAGAATACCTTGCTGATGTTGTAGAGGTGAGTTATTGAAATGACACTCCCGAGAAATTTGTTGTTGTCTACTTCTCCTTTCTTGAATTGTTTAATGTACAACATTAGTTACATTTGCCTCAGGCTTTATTTTGTCAAAGATATAGCTTTAGGTTAGACTTGCAACTAGCAAATTGGTTTTAGGTTAGGATTAGGGCTGGGATTAGGTATTTAGTTTGGTCCACATTTGAGTTAGGAATTTGGTAAGTGTTTGAAATTGGTAATTTTGGAAATTTGGCAATTGTCACCGTGGCATGTGTCATAGAACCACAAAACTTATTTGTTGTTCAAAATTCTAAAAGATTGTAGAATAATAACCCACAATATTTCCAAAAATTCAAGAGGGCTGTTTCAGCTTTGCAACATTTCACATCCTCTTTACTCTGGAGTGAGGACAGATTGAAGGGGTTACATTTGCTCATGCAACGTACATGTAAATGTGCTCTGGGCTTTTATTTGTGTATCAAGTTTAAGGGTAGGGTGGCAATGGGTATGGGGCTATGTTAAGAGTTATAGTGTTGGGTACAAGTTTAAAGCAAGCTTGAAGCAGGCTTTTAGGTAGTAGGATATCTGGCCATTTCTTGTGGTAAGTTGTGGAAGACATCCTATTGATCTTAAAATACACATCATGTAATGGAGGGCATTTTCATATGGACACCCCATTTTCATGTAATACACTGTAGGTCACCATATTTTCTGAACCTGGCTAAAAACCTGGCTTAAAATAAGGGATTTGACTATAGTACTGATATACAAGTGTACAGCACATTAACAAAAATTACTGAAGAGCATCATCACCAGAACTATCAAAGTCTCAAAGGACAGTCAAGGAAGTCTATTCACGCATTCAGTATGATGTGATACACACCTGCCAACCCTTCCAAATTTCCGGAATATTCTGATTTTCTGGATTTTTAGGACTTAAAAAAAAAAAATTTTAAAGCCAAATTTAGCTTGTTTTATCATGTGCCGCAATTTGAGAGTTCACGTATTGCATGCGTTGAATGGCTGCACGATCAAGCAGTGAATTTGTATTCCCTTTTTTGTACAGATGTACCGCGTATTGCTAGTTACATGTATACACTGTCGCTGCAGGCGGACCCCTGCTACTATGCTAGAAATTTCTAATTCTTATTTTCAAATGTTGGCAGGTATGTGTGATATAGTTATGACACATCTCTAAGTGTACTGCTTTTCAGGGAATGACAAAGGCAGTGAGTCCAGTGACACCCAATTCTCACCAATGACCTCGTATTTGGTTTTTATTTATATTTTATTCCTTTTGATTCATGTCCATTTACATGTAGACCCTGATGAATAAGATAGAGTCATCTCCTCACAAGACGCTCGAAAGCAGAGACAATGTCAGTGCATCTGGGTATGATGACAACACAGAGACTGATCATGATGAGGGTAGCGACCATGAAGATGAAAAGGACATTAATGAGGAGGAAGAGGATGAGGTGTTTGATCACAATGAGGACATCGAAGATGATGCAAAAGAAGTTGGAGAGTCGATAGCCATCGAAGGGCAGGAAGATGAAGTATAGCTTGAGGAAATTCAAACAAACTGAAAACATCTGAAAGTTACGACTTGTGTCCCATCTTGCAATATTAGAAACTGACAGTGGGGATGATGTAAGCTGCTTTGGGAAGTTAACCACTATGAAAGGACATGAAGACGCATTATAGCTTTAAGGGATTAAAACGAAACAGAAAACGTTTTGGAAACTTTCGTGTTTGTGCACCCCATCCTGGAACATTAGGAGCGGACAAATGGAGGTTTAATGCCCTTCCGGCTCCCAGCTGATGTGCTTTGAACTGAGAACCTTGAGACCTTTGACATATGCACCCCATCTGCTGGCAGATGCAGCAGCAGAGTGAAACAAAAATAGCTAATTTTTAACTTATTTTAACATCTTGTGTCTTGTAAATATTTGTTATTAACTTTATTTTCATTTCATGCAATTAATAGACGTTAGGGAAGTGTGGTCTGCTGGCAGATTCAGTAAGGGTAAATTCCTGATGGCTTGTCTTTTTAAACAGTATTTCTGGATTATTTTTTGGTGATGAGAAGCATGTCTGATATTATGCAAATAAATGTTTGAAAGTTGAACCAATATGTTGAAAACTTCAAATAGACCCAATATCACATTGCATTGAAGAGCGAGAGCATGAACTACTTTGTGATATGTGCAACTAATCGGTATGATTTACAGAGAAATTGGTTAAATATGGATGGAGATACATTTTATTTGATGTTATTGCACTGACATGGATGAAGAGAAAAATTCAAAAATATACAATTTGATGGATAAGCAGACATGTAATTCGTACTTTCCTCCCATTATGTAGTTTAAAAAAAATTTGTCTGTGTTTCTGTGAATAGTAAGGTAAGAATATTTATTTTCAAAAAATTAATTTGGTCATTAATGAAGAAGAAAAAAGGGATTTTGAAGTGTAATGCAGGTTTCTCTTGCATATAAGAATGGAGTATTTAAACAAATGTAGTTTACAGGTAACAGCCACAAACTTTTGCAAAGCTTCTCAGGAACTTGAAAAAGCCAAAAATAGGAAATACAACACTTTTCTGTTATTATTCGAACTATTGTTGACAAAATGAATGCATGTTTTCTTATGTTCAAGATGGAAAAAAAGAAGAAACAGAATTTGCAATTTTCCTTGACTTTTCAGTTAATTGAATCCTTGTTCTTATATTGATTTAGGCTTATGTCACTTAATTGTGGGATCTATCCAATTTAACAACAGAGGGGGTACTTCCACTCATCTTTAATTTCCTTGTTCAGTGTGCTGTATTCCTGTGATAAAGCATTTTCATACCATGGTATTTGAATTAATTTAATGGATATGTATTATGTACTATGATTTCTTAATTGTGATGGGCTCATGGCTTTTATGTAATGTTGATATGATTTTTTTTTTTACCTTACTGTATCCATGATGTGTGTGCCTGATTTCAATGTAAAA
The DNA here is from genome assembly GCA_037976565.1 of Mesocentrotus franciscanus. Lineage (NCBI taxonomy): Eukaryota > Metazoa > Echinodermata > Echinoidea > Camarodonta > Strongylocentrotidae > Mesocentrotus > Mesocentrotus franciscanus. Next base: position 28,084,265 of record CP137678.1, on the reverse strand, counting down.
TTTTACAACGAGAAGTGAGAAATGAATGTTTTTTTTACTCAAATCAGATTAAATCATACTACACTTTACATGTTGTTAAGATAACTTTAAAGTCAATCCAATATAATTTGCAGTGGGGCATGAGAAATTAAAACAAGGACCAAATTAAATGGTTGTCTGAAAACAAATTTTCAAGTTGATAATTGTAATGGAAAAAGAAACAACATTTGATCTGATGGGCTAAGAGTCTCCATAATGCAATGTTCTATTTTAGACTGACATATGAAACTAGAAGACTTTTCAGTTTCCTGTATTAACTAGGGTATTAACTTATTCCAGATTTTAAGCTGGCTGTTATGCCTATAGATTCTTCCAATTTGTCTCTATTTTTTTTTCTTCCATGTCATAATTTTGATATTACAGCAGTACATATCATGTATCTGACTGTTCTGTTGAATCCCATGTGCTCCCATTTTTGTTAGCTATTTTATTACTGATTTCAGATGAAATAATGTTTAATAAATTGACAGAATCCCTAATTGTGTTCACGTGTAGTTTTATGTTCTTTAAAAATGATACTTGTCATTTGTCAACTCTCAATTTTACATTAAAAGTATGTATTTATTCTAGAAAAAATGTACAAGAGTATTCAGTTTTGTTGTGATTTATGATTGAAAAGAGATGAGGAAATGGAGTTGGTTTCAGTGTTGTTTCCTCTAGACCTATACTAATACATGTACATGTATACAGTGTAAGTTTCCTTTTTCCTTTCTCTCTTTCTCTTTCATTTCCTTCATCTATCTTCTTCAGGCTACCAACTGCAAATAAATTACAGCAATCGCAAATACATTATTAACGAATAGTGTACATTCAGTGTGATGTGGACAAACATTGCACTGTTTTTATTCATGTACATAATGTTTTTGGACTTGCAATCGGTATGCTAAAGAAGATAGATAAAAGAAATGAAAGAAATTAATTTAAATTCTCCTACCCACCCCCTTTTCCCCCTCCCTCCCTCTCCCTCTCCCTCTCTCTCTCTCTCTCTCTCTCTCTCTTTCTCTCTCACAAAGGGGTCATATCTTATTTTTTTTTTTTTTCTTTCACTTCCTTTTTAAAAATCTTTATTAATTTCCTCCTTTATTTTCGCCATTCCATTCCTTCATAGCTACATGTATGCTACTGTCTTCTTCCTTGTCCATCTCTCTGTAACTAGAAATCAGCTGTGTGATTAGAGAAATAACCTTGAATCCTCCAGCGTAGTGTAGGTCCAGCCATTGAGCGAGCTTTTGTCACCGGGGGCACTAGTTGGATGCCAGTTGGATACGAATTAACTAGCCACCGACTATGGGGGTGAGAGGGATCCCATCAGATTGTTTTCATGTTCCCTCCCTTTTTCTCCTCCTTTCTTCCCTCTCTCTCTCTCTCTCTCTTTCTTATCTTCATAATTAGATAGGGGAGGGGCAGTGGCAGTGTCTCCTAAATTACTCGATATAATGCACAGAAGAAGAATTTCCAATCCGTCGATATGTGCAGTGGCATAGCATAGGTCCAACCATTGAAGGGGCAACAAAGCATCATGGAGGGGTGGGGCCAATCTTCTACAGTTGATGAAATGTGCAAGGCTACTGACTAGGGGTAGAGAGTGTAGGAGGGGTTCTATCATCTTACTTTTCAAAGTTACTTTCCTTCTCTCCTTGCTTCCTCTCCGTAAGTTCTGTTTTCACTTTTTTTCTCCTTTTTCAATTTGATGAGGGGCACGATGCCCCTTTATCTCCCAGTGGATACGCCACCTTCTCCTTTCTATGTCCTCTATGTCAATAGAACCTGGTTTGTTGCTCAGAAGAAGGAAGTTAAAATTTTCTGTACGGTGGTACAGGCATTGAGGGGGACCTGTCATAAGGCGGGGTAGGGGTTGGGGACACTCGCCTGTAACACTGGGAATATGGGAGGGGCCTCAATTCTTTCTCGTCATCTTCCTCTTCTCAATTCCTTTCTCTCCCCTTTTCTAATACATATTTGTCTCCTTCTCGTCGTTCAATAGTTGGGGCGGCACGTACGTACCCATGTCCCTCCGTAGCTACATGCACTGTCTCCTGTAGCTTTCCTTGTACATCTGTACAAATAGTACTCCAATCGAATAATAAAAAGAAGAAACTCGAACCATCCATACATGGAAACAAGGAAGATGTGAAGAGGAAGGGGTAGACCATGACTCATGCAACCCTTGAAATTGAGGGTTTCCTCTCCAAGGCTCTAGTCCGAAAGAAGAAAAATATGATTTCCATCCTCCCGGTCCAACCATCGTATGATTGGGTTCAGGAGTGGGCTGTGGATATTGGGAGTTAAAGGTCCAAAGTAAAATAGTCAACAACTAAATTATTCATACCCTTACCACGTTTTGTACTTTTTAAGTAATTATGTGAAAAGTAATTATGTCCCGATTTATTTTTCTTGTGACATATTGCTTACATCTAAAAGTATTCAACAAAGGCCCTAATTCAACCAGTCCACCTTTCATTCATGATCGAGTAATATGAAAAACATCAAATTTACAAGGGGTATGAATAAATAAGTTGTTACCTGTACATGTACAGCCATAGGTACTGTCAATGAATGGCGGATCCGGGGTGGTTAGGCAAGGTGCCCCCCCCCCTATTTGTGTCTCGCCTTTTTAGATTTTATACCACAACATGCACCTGTTATTCGTTATAACCCTGTTATTGATTGTCGGATTAACTTTGCAACTATATATGTCGTATTTTTATCATTGCCTTGGTTTATTAAAGCCCCTCTGCACTAGTTTACCCAGGAGGGATTAGAGAGATTGGCATGGTCACTGACAGGTGGTTATCTCATCAACTCAGCTCTCAATTAACATAAGAAAAAGAGAAACATGGGGGACCAACAGGCACCGCTTAGGCATTGTTTTCTATATAGAGGGAGCAAGTAGCTATAGTATTTTATACTTTTTATTGTACTTTTCATACATTGCGTCTCTGACCATCTTTTAATAGAATCCTGATTTCCGCCTCTGCTTTCTAAACCATATAATCTTTATCGAGTGTAGGTTGATCATTCCATAATACATACAATTCAATTCTACTTTTCTGTGAATTTTCCCCTTCCTTTATAATCCATGCCCTGCCTCTTTCTCATGCTATTGTTCAGTCTCAATCTCCAACCCCTCCTACATGCACTTTGCACCCCTATCCCAACACATCTAATTTTACGACCTCTTCCCTTCCCCTCCTCTTTCCTCTTTCCCTGCTTAGAACCCCCCTTCTCTCACTCTGTATGTCTGTCTACGTTTGCCCTTCCCTTGGCAACAAAAAGTTAACAAAGAAACCATCATTTTTAGATGACGCATAGAGACTTAATGGAAGGATAATGTAGAACAACTGCACTTTAATTTTCCAAGACATGCGAAGAGACGGGTGCCCCACTCATTCCCGTGGAGGTTTCATCTCCAATTCACCGACCTTTCCTTGTCGACGTTACAAAGTAAAGATTGGTTTCAAGTTGGGGCGTCGCTAGAACATTCGGAGTTTTGAAAAACACTTACCCGGAACTTAATCAAGCAAAGATTTCACCACATCAATAACAACACCCCATCGCCCCTCCCCCAATGGTCGCTTACGTGAAAAACGTGCCCCTCATCAATATTGAGTCCCCAGTAATTTCAAACGAGTGGCTGGGTCTTGCCAATGATTTAATGGATTTGTGCCCCTCCCCCGTCCCGAATCCTGACTACGGCACCGTAGAGAGGGCGGGTCATGAGCGGTTCTTTCTTTTTTTTTGGCGGGGGTTCTTTCATTCATTTTCTACATGTGCCTCTCGATTATTTATTTATTAAGGCCTCAAATCCTCTAGAACCGCAACTGTAGAAGGTTGCAACCGAGTAAGATCTCTACTGCCTTCCTCACATTTCATAACGTCCTGTCATGTTGTGAAGAACTTGTTAATTACTTGACTTGAATTTGAAGTGCATTCAGTCCGCCCCCTTCTCGCTCGCCCCCTCTGCCTCACAACAAACCAACTGTAAAGATAGGAAATTCGATTAGTGACATAACTCTATGAGCTTGGTTAACTCAAGCCTGGTTGGTACACACAAATCACATTATTCTTGTTCCTACCATATTGTATTAGGTGATCAGGCTCTTTAAAATGAGTGATGACAGACGAGTATGTTGATTGATCGCATGTTTGTGAACCAGGCGGAATATCATTTGTCATATTTTGCTCATGTTCATATCCTTATAACGTAAGAAAAAGTTGATCCATAAAGTGTGTGTGTGAGAGAAGAGAGAGAGAGAGAGAGAGAGAGAAAGAGAGACAAGCGAGATGGAGACAGGGAGAGACAGAGAGAAGGGAGTAACTAGAGAGAAACAGAGAGGGAGAGAGAGAGACAGAGTCAGAGAGACAGACAGACAGAGAGGGGAGGGGGAGGAGAAAGTGAGAGGGAGATGAAATTTGTAGACCTATTTACTTATATTTAACATGAAAATCTGCACCTAGCCCTACAAGTGCATGGCTATATTTTACATTTTTTAGTAGATTGACGTTAATGGCCGTCTTCTTCCCCTGGCCGTCCATTTCGTGCCATTCTCATGCTAAATAATGTTAGGTCAATTTCCTCACTCTAGTTAGAACTTTATTTCAAGAAGCTGGACATTAATTAGTACTTCCTCTCAATCATGACAGCATTACTACCAATACAAATTATAGTTGCGTAAGAGTGCCAGCAGACAACTGTTTACAGACCTGTTGCGGTCTCTGTCAAACCATGACGTTAATGCGTGTTCATTACTTTGTTTTTCTTTCTCCTTAATTAACGAGTTGATAATAAATTGCTGCCAATTCTGCGATTTACCGAGAATGATTGAGCTACTTCTGAGAACCTTCCACAGTCCTTTGTCTCTTGACCAAGTTGTTAATTACAAGCAGTAGGGAGAAACAGGGATGACCAGTTTCTACCCTTGTTGGAAAATAGCAAATTTGAAAGTATCAGATCCCCCTTTTCCCTATTTTGTTTGTTAGCAATACGTTGCCCGGTTTAGATTTTTTAAAATATTTATATCAAGTTCTAACGTTTGCATGGCTGTGAGATTTTGAATAGAATTGAATGGACATTTATTTGATTTTGACGAAATTTACTTCATAATATAGATCGTTTCAAAGAAGGGGCCCGCGAATGCCACCAAAGCGGAGCTTGTTGGAACGACAAGTGAATAGAAACACGCTTCTGTAAGAACATCACATTTGTTACCTTTTAATTCAGAGAAAGACAATTTAGAATATTATTTCATAAGATGCAGTACATAGGCCAAGAGGAGAAGGGTGGTTTCAGCATATCACTTGATGTGACAAGATGAAAAATAAACTGGGTTGGAATTATTAAGCAAAGCTTGCTGCCATAAACGTGTCAAAATTTCTTGTATGAGAGTAAGAACGGATATCAGGTTTTAGCTTCTGGCGACGCAAGAATTAACCTGATATTAATAATGACATTGTACCCTACCAGCATAATTATATACCAGAGATTTCCAAGTTTGTCTTTCCAGGCTTAACACTTCCGATTAAAGGTCATATCCCAGAGAATTTGGAAGACTTGCGGACTGTACTGTATTTGTTGGCCACTGTGCAAATATTAGGCTCAGATAAAGAAAAAAGGAAAATAAGATGTTTTTGTTTTGTTTTACAAACATTGCTTTTTACGTCATTATTTGACGAACGCATTCAAAACAAACAAATGAAGATAAATGCTCCTCATTGCATTTACATTTCAGAATGAGATTGTGAAATTGAATGATATATTAATTATTGATGGGATCAAGTTCGTCAATCCGCCTATATCCTTACCTTTATACTTGTACGTAAACAAAGTTATACTTGTACCTGTACTTATACCTATACTGACACTTGTACTTGTACTTATGATTATATTTTTACTTGCACTTATCCTCATTATTGAATTTATACTTATATACTAATACCGATACTTGTATACTTACTCATTATGTTTACATAATCCTTATACTTATACACATGTACCTATATACAAATTTAACTTATAATTACTTAATTAGACTTACACACTCTTATACGTAAACTTAAATGGGGCACACTATTTTGTGGCTAGTGTTGGTAGGCAGATCGGTACCCCGTATAGACACTATCCGGGAGCACCTACTCCCTCTACCCCCCGATCTACCAACGAGCCCCAATCTATTCTCAGAATTTGCTAATACTGTAGTAATAATTAAAAGATTCAGAGTTCTCGCAGCTGATATAATATACAATTTAGATAATGAATTCCAATACCCTGCAATGTCTCGGATGCAAAGGTAGGCCTACTTTACGTCATCCCGACCCGCATCTGTCATTAAATATCGCAATTCTAGCACATTCCTCGGAATTACAGACATGACCTCATTTTGCGTAATTATTTCACTAATTCTGAAACCCGAGATAATGTGGCGAACACATTCACGAGCGCCCGCTTTTCATTAATGGAAACAGAGTGTCATAAATTTGTTTTCCGAGAATCCAGTCGACATTGTCCGCCATTCTTTGTATAGCACACGGAGTATACATTACATTAATTAAAATCAATATATATCCTGAAGAAAACGATATAATGGTGATATTGATAATATAAAGGATGATGATGATGATGGTGGTGGTGGTGGTGGTGAACACAACAACAACAACAACTAAACAATAGCAGCAATAACAGCAACAACAGCAACAACAGCATACGCCTATTCGGCATGTCGGGACCGTTCCTTGTTACAAGGTTATATGCGTTCATAATAAAACAATGCCATCGTATAATGTAATAATATCTATTATGAGCGGGCGATGCCAAATCGGTTTAATGTAAGGAAATGCCAAAACGGGAGAACGGCATTCTTTCAGTAATAAGGAGGGCATACTTATCTTAAAACGGAATATAATGCCAAAGAAACACAATACCAGGAAGTAGTAATTCTTGTCAAAAATGAACACCTGCAAGTCCATATAAACTTGGATAAGAATAAGTATCTAAAATTAGAGGATATATATAAGAAATACGAAATTTGAAAATCACAAGACATTTGATAAGTGCCATTGTTTAATCACGAGAGGGGCATTCCAGTATTGCCCATGACCTCTGACCTCTGACTATAAATTCCTCCAATTGTAGATTATGCTACAATCTTACAATTGATATGAATCTGAAAAGTAAAATCTGTTATAAGCATCACGATTTCCAGAAAGAGTATATTGACTGAAAGATATTAGTATATTAAAATCATATCCATTGGTTTATGGTTATTAACATGTTTCACATGTTCAGAAGTTATATCGATCCATCCCAGGAGCACAATACAATTACAAATAGATAGCTGAAAAATTAATCTATCATTAAATCTATGCTCTCGAAAATGTAATCGCCATTTAATTTAAAGAAACAGGAGCAGACAGGCTGGGTAACATGCAGGCTTTTCGTATCCCGATCTATATGAATTCCCAGTGCCTCGTTAAATTAAAGATAAAATATTCATAAATATTAGTAAATAAAAGTAACAAAGAGACGATGTTTATTTTAGACATTAACGAGATGAGTGCCATCATTAACATTGTCTAAATGAGCTGTTACGTAGTTATGGTAACATAATAATTTGTGTTCTCTATATTAAAGTTCTGCTTTGTCTCCACTTCTATGTTTGTTTGATAACAATCCTGTCAGGCTAACTTTCAATTACGATGCACGGCATTATCATTGTTATTACACCCTAGACAAATTGTATTACTCATAATTTTCACTACCGTTGATCTAAATTTAACAATAAGCATAAATCCAATCCTTGAACTTTTATTATCCCTTTTTAAAAAGCCAAGCCAAGTAGTAATATAGGTTTTCCCGCCCAATTTCATTAGAGTTGCATTCGAATTCATGAATAGGCGTTCAAGTTCGAACGTTTTTCGTCACCTCTCTGCTCTCATGGTTCATTTTCATTCTTTGAGCATTCAATTTCGTTTTATATCATTCCTTTTAAATTTTATTTCATTCAATTTAGAGAGAAATCCATTCAATTTAGTGACGCGAAGTTGTCATTCAATTTCGCGCCAGCTGGATAGACGTTCAATTTCGTCCTTAATACCAATTTCAATTTCATTTATAGGCACACACCTTCGCACTTTGAACGTTCGAATTAAATTAACATAAACAAGTTCTGTAGTTCTATGTAATTCTTACCGCAATTTGTTCACATCATATTATCTTTTTTCACTGTTTTCAATTATATAATTTCATTTTCATTTTAAACTTTCATAATATTTTTTGTAATCATATTTTATATGTTTCTTTTCTTTCTAATCTTTTCTTCCATTTCACTTTATTCCCTAGCAGTATGTATATAACACTAATTACAGAATGGTTATAACTTATAATTTGTAACATGTAAGTAAGTACTTATCATGTACTTACTTACGTTATTATCATGTAAAAAAATTCAATATAAGGCAAAGGTCCCATTTCAAGGTACATAAAGTTTGCATAATTTATTCATACAGATGCAGATTGCAAAGAACTTAAACAGTAAAAGAAAAGACTTCCCAAATGCTATAAATGATTGCCTATTCGTGAAATTGAATACCTTAATGTTCATCAGGGAGGTGCAGGTGCGAATTTGAATGCATTTACGTGCATTTTTAAATTTGAACGCGCTTTTACACGTTTACGTGAGAAAATCATGAAATCGCATGCTAATACAATTAAATTGAATGACCTAGTTAGCTTTTTGAATGTTGATCTCGGTGATCATTCGAATTCGCTCGAAATGGAATGATCGCATCGTTAAATCGGATGCAACTCTGATGAAATTGGGCGGGAAAACCTATAGTAGTTCATCTCGTCTTGTGACGTCGCAAGGATAATCATATATTTCAAATGAATATATAAGAATTAGTTGAGATACCAGCATTTTTATGTTTAGTATTCCCAGTATGAACATGATGAATAATATACTCTCCGAATTACCCTAGGTAACATTAATGTCCCTATCGTTTGTAAAGTAGCACTGTTAGGAGTTTTGTTTCCATCACAGCGTAGTAGAGTATTTTTTTATAGTAGCTGCGCTGTATAAATTGATCTAATTATTATTATTATAAGTCTATAATTATTATTGAAGACGTGATGCTGGTTTCCAGGAAAGTTGTGAAAATCGTAATCGTGAAAATGTATAAGTTTGAAGATAAACAGCAGAATAGGTTGAGAATGTGAAATGAGTATAAGGTCCTAGGTGAGGGTAGTGGGGGGGGGGGAGAGAAAGGAAGGAAGTGATTAAAAAAAGAGACTGGAAAAGAGGGGAGAGGACGCGATAAAGTGAGAATCAAAGACAGACAGACAAAATTATAGAGGAAGAGAGGAGAGAGAGAGGAGAGAGAGAGATTTTAACCACAATCCACATAAAGGAAAACTATAATATACAGAATAATGCATTCTATTTTTTGAGGCACAATGAGGGTATGTTATTGACTTACTTCCTTGAATCATTGAGAAAAATGCTGGTATTGTGCCTGTGTTTTTGTGTATGTTTAGCACGATTTATATATTGCTTTAGTGCTTTATTAAACTTTTTTTTCCCAGCGGCAATGTTTTAGTGCCATTGACAATCTTTTTCGAAAACAAGAACACGATTTATCTCTCCTTCGTTGACTGAAACATGCCCCACTTCTTTTATAATTTTTTTTACTGAACGGAATGTGAGGTGACAAAGAAATAATTTAAGGTGATTTTTTATGGTTACTTTCGAGATTAAAACTTAAATAAGAGATACGTGTATGATTTCCCTATTAAAGAGTTGCAAACCATTAAGACAATGTAACTTTCAGAGAAGTTAGCCTAACAACTAAACGTCACTCTAAATGCCCTAACAAATCAACACGACAGTGAATGAATAATCAACAAATCCAACTTAGAATTTCGAATTCGGCGTTCCAGTGATGCCTTTGTAATGAACTGCCGGACAACTTTCCCATTTATCTGTTCGTTTAAAAACTCAAATTTACTAACTTATGGTAAAATGTGGTCGGAGGCGGGAAGGGGACGGCTTGCACCATTCTTTAAAAAAAAAAGAAAAACGGAAAACAAGATAGTGGATGGGGTCTGGGTATTTCGGGAGAGAGTCTAATCATTATCTACTCTTCTCCTCCTCTGCCTTCCGTTTTCTCCTTCTTCTTTTTTGGTATCCCCTTCTTTTTGTCATTTGTTGGAGGAACGTGCCCCTCCCCTACATACGCCCAGGGTGGAGCCAACTCATGATGTTATATTCCTTGTCCTGACCCTTAAAAAAAAACTTTATTCTGCATTTTTGTTCCCATTGTTGTCTTTATTTATTGACATTGGATGGGAAGGAGGAGGGGCATGCTCCCAAGCCCCCTGTAGCTATGCCTCTGACCCCAACTAACCCCAAATTATTAAATGAGTCATGTCGTCCTTGCGAGATTGAATGTGATCTGTTTAAGCTCCCTAAGATTTACAATGCTAAATGGTTCGAAATAATCCTCAAACCAGCTTTGAGTCGCTTGTGGTAATCACTTTTGACACTCCCTTCATTAACCGTTAACCATTTACACGGGAACGGAGATTTTGCACTTACTGAAAGGGCTGAATAAAGAAACAAATGATAACGTTTAGAACAGGCCAATTCAAATTACTGCCCAGTTTGTTTCCAATCTTTTGAGTATTCATACTCTTGAAAAAATGCTTTAAATATACGTGTTACGTGAATAGTAACTCCCTTCATTCGTGTTTAACAAAGTTCCCCCTCCCAAAGCCTACCAGGCAATTTGTAAATTAATGATTATGAGCATTTATTGATTATTAATAAATCATTACGCAATACAAAAAGGTATTTTTTTTAAGTTAAGAAATTTGTCTTAATAAGGAGAAAATTACTTTTACGTCGACTTATTCTATTCATTAAATAATTTGTGCACATGTTAATTATCCCATGCTGCTTGTTGTGTTAATGATAGTCCTATATCTATCTATATCCATGCACGCTGTGTCTTAGTCCCTGTGTATCTAAATAGAAACATGTCCGGAAATTATTCTTTAAAATTTGTCTGATGCCCTGTGAGCAACAACCGCCCTAATAAGAGTCAACGAAGAACCTTATAGAAAGTAATTAGCAGGGGTTCATAGGATATTTGCTGTTAAATACTGAAGTAGCAAATTGGCAACGTCCATCAACGAATATCAATGGTGTGTAAAACCATTTTTTTCCAGAACTGATAGAAAGTTGCCAGTTTATGCTGTATGTCTCATTGTCGAAAAATTCTCAAGTTGCCTCATCACATCCTTCGACTGTGCTTTTGTTATTCTGTATTAGATTTTATTTTGATATGCTGCCAAGACAACGTCACTCAGTGTCTGAAACGTAATTCCCCTATGGATATATTTCATTGGTTTAGGGTACGTCTCTTATAATCTACCATTTATTCCTTTGCCATTACCAATCTAAAGAAAAATTTCCACCCTCTATCCGTCCTCTTTTGTTTTGAACAATTTTAATGTAAAATTCATGTTTTTCTAAGGAGCGCTAATGAAAGAGTGTTAGGAGTTCTTCCGTTCATTTTCTACATGTGCCTCACAAAACGTTCTTGTTGGGGGAGGAAGCTTAGAGAAATGGGGTGGCTTGCTCTTCAAGCCTCCCTCTAGAACCGCTACTTGATCTCAATTTAGCGGAACATTGTAGCTTTATGCATATTTCTTCTACCTTCATTTTTTTTAACTTCTTTGCATCTTATTTACAGTTTTTCTAGTCTATACAACAGTACTGTTCCATTCTGTATAATACATGTTCAAAATATAATCATATAATCAACTCGTCGTGTTACATGATATTATTTGCATATCTATCTCATCTACTTTAATTTTTTAATTAATGCATTTCTGCGTTCCGATATTAATTGTGGAGGGCGTTATGAACTGCACATAATTTTATGTATACATGTACATTTTCTCAGTATTCATCAATCTATCTCGCATTGAATTATCCATATTACACAGTTTGTACAATATTTATCTCGAAAATGATGTTAATAAGTCCCCACTTTTCAGTTTCGGTAGGTATAAAGTGGATATACGTATTCACTTTAGGCTATTATACATCTGCTCTGTGAGTCATTTCTCTTTCGGAGGATGGAGCGAACAGAACAGGCGTGAGGGATGGGTCTATCTCTCTCTCTCTCTCTCTAACTCACTCTCTCTCTCTCTCTTTCTCTTTATCGGTCTTCATTTTCTCTTTTTGTTTTCGCTCTCGCTTTTCCCTACTTTGATATTTAGCTCCATTTCACACGCACACGCGTACACACGCAAGCTCGCACGCACACACCAACACTCAGCGCTTCCTACCAGTCTCGCCCTTCGCTTTTGCTATCTTTCTATCTTTGTCTTTTCCTTTTCTATCCTTTTTATCACTCTCTTTACCATTCCTCAATGTACAAGTAAAACCGCTATATCCCCGATTCCTTGTTTAGTTTAGCTTCCCACCCTGTCTGTGGCTGTCTCCCAGTTGTCTAAATTCATTCTGTCCATTCATATCCGGCCTGTATGCATTAAAGGCGACACCCTATGGCTATGCTATTTAGGATTCCACATCTTGCTTTGAACGCCCTGAGTAAAATAAACTATGGCAATACAGAGCTATGAGTAAACATGGGCGCTCATAACAAGTCATAAGCAGACACAGGTCATTTATGTCTGTGTTTTATCCGATGCCGATCGAATTTCCATCAATTGGAACCGAATAGATCTTGATAAATTGTGCTTATATTTACAAAAGTATTGATTTAAAAAAAAAAAAAAAAAAAAAAAAAAATCAAATTTGTTGTCCTTTTGTTAGGTTCCATAAATCCCTTCACCAAGCGAAAATGTAAAAATTATGCAATGTATTTGAATGCTTGAGTAATTCTTTCAGATATTGAGTTTAAAAAAATATTATCATCTTATCCAAATTTAAAAAATAAAAAATTCTGCACACCATGCGTTCATACATTCATGAGAAAAAACAAAATGTCTATAAGTACTAAATGGGCATTAATCCATGTTCATCACTGATATGCAACTTTTTTTTTCTTTCTGATAGTTTTCTTTCGCCCATTATAAAACAATGAGGCCACCATCATGTTCAAGCTTTAGCTTATTAAGATAGCGGTCTCCCGCATTTTTTAAAAATTTTGAAATGATTCGTCAGCTATGTGTTTTTTTTTTAAGGTAATAATTACCTTAAAAAAAAACACATAGTTGACGAATCATTTCAAAATTTAATAATAATAATTATTATTCAATTGATTTATATTATGATAAGATTATATATGTATTCTGACTTTTGATAATAATAATATATGTACCTATGGTTTATTTTATTAATTTTTATCATATTGAAAATTGCAAAATCATATCAAACAATCAAACAATCGATGCAATTGTGCGATTCACATTATTCGTATCCCTTTAATGTTTCGAATTACATGAAATAATAGGCACTGAATTTGATCAAGAATCGTCCTTAATACGCAGTCATTATTTACAGCAAGAACAAAAGTAGTTCAACAATATGAACGTCTATCAAAACTTTCAGGTATTCAACCTCTGCATATAATCTATATTTAGGTTCATTAGGGTGTATAACATTCGCATTTGCTTTGCAGTTTACATTATAGAAGTTTGAAGGATACAATTACACACTTGATTACACACCCTCTAAAGAGTTGTACGCAGAAAACCTAAAGTTTGTATTGTTTCATCAATATAGTCAACTTCAAACACATTTGTTTTGAAAATCCTTGCAGAAATGTGTCTTAAAGGCATCGTTTAACAATGTTAAATCTGAGATGCACGGCCCTACCTGTTATCAGTGTCTATGATATGGTGTAATATTGAGGCCCTTAAAAAAAATCGCGCTTCAAAATGATCAAAAAGTGCCTCAAAAAAGTAAAAATCTTTGAGTGACCGGTTTTACATACTCGATTTCCCCAATAGACTGTAGTGTTATGAAAACCGTTAGGAAAATGCAAAATTTGGTTTCGATTTCCAATCATAAATATCTTGATAATCAGAAAGGCGATCGGCATGTAAAAGTCATGGAGTTCCTGACTGACCTAAAGGTTTATAATTATCATTGCAGCATGAGCTAAATCCAGGATTTTGTTTCAGAATCTGAGACAAAGTTACCGGATCCCTTTAAATGACACCCTCTTTTACATTATGATACAATTTAAGTGAAATTTAGCCATCAAATTTGTGGGGCTCCTAACACTTTAGAGGGGCTTTAAGTTATTCCGCATTGAAGGTAGACAAATATTGTGCAAATGAGGTAAATAATATTTGTGATCTTTGACCATAATAGGTTCGTGAATATCAATTCATTTATAAATTATTATTAGGTAGATAATCAACATTTTTTCCAGAAAATGTTTTTGTTTACTGTCTTTAATCCAATCACTATGGTAACTGAGTTAGACAAACATATTTGCTCCCTCTTTAATCCCTTTATTGAGAGTAACGTGATTCTGTAATGATTCTGTTTTCAACAAATAAAAGTACATTGCTCGCAAGTTCTCATCCCCGTGCGCAAGGCGGAAATGAAGGAATGCCAATATTAAGCCTTTTAACCCGTTTGCGGATTAAACATTAAGCCATGTTTATATTTAGGTGTGGGTAAAACAAAACTTCATGACACTTACGTGTTATTTTCCAATATTTCCAACGTATTCTTTATCAATGCAAGTTTGAGGCAATGGGCGATACATTTCTTTAAATGTCTTATTTGTTTTGTTGTTGTGGCTGTTGTTGTCTGATTTAGGGAATCAATTAATATGCACTCTGCCACTTTCTAATGTGAAATGCAGCGAACTTACTTTATATATCAAATATTACCATCACCTAAGATATGACCATCATAACACAATGGTTAAGATTATTTTACGTTTGCAAACCTCTCACTTTCTCTTTCTCTATATACATGCATGCTTGCTTTTCGATCTAAAAGTAATACATCTAATCCTGGTTTTTTATAATTTAAATACTACTTAAAATCTGTGCCAGCCGGTAATATTACACGGTAATGTATTTCTTCGGAAAAGCTAATAGTTAATTTAATAATTTAAAGTGTAATAACCCCTAAATGCCTAGACTAATCATGATTACTAAAATAATCTTTCTATACCTCAGAAATTACTCATCCAAGCCAATTTTCAGCACACCCGGATAATTATTCATTGATGATTTAACGAGCTAGATCAGTTTGGTCAATCAAAAGCAATTTCTGGTAATTTTGTGGCGCGTTGAAAGATGAAAGGATGAGTCTAGTGAAAGTGATTCTTCAGACAAAGGATGTGTCATATTACGATGATAATGGCCTAAACCTTTGTCATTACTTTGTATTTAGGATTCCAGTTAATACCCTGTAGAGATCGCATTAAATGATTTCAGTTTCATTAAGACCTAAGAGCTACTTGTATGGTCAAGTCAATGAGAGCAGTTTGGATACGATATTTTTAAAGATGTAATGTCCTAACAGTATAGCGATGGAACACATTTTTACGGTTACCTGTTAATTAATGTTCCACTTTGTTTAACTTTTATTCCTGATTCATAATGACCACCATAATTATTACGGCGTAAGGGGTTTGAATGATCTTAGGGATCATGCGCATCAAGCTCCTTCTGTATGGAATTCTTTACCATCAGATATTACTATATTATTTCCAATGATCTTACATTATAACAATACTCATATTACTCAACATTGCAATTTTGTTTAGGGTTGTGAGGTCTATATTTCTGTTTTTCTTTATGTTCTGTTTTGTTTTGTTTTGTTATGTTCTTTTGTTGTTATTGTTTATTCATATATAGTAATGTATCCATTTTGTTTTCTTTAATATTTTTAGAGTTTTTGTTTTGCAACTTTGTTTAATTGAATTCAAGCTCGATCCCAAAATCAAAATATCGTGCACATATTATTAAGTGCTTTTCTTTCTTCTAAGTTTTTTGGCTTTGATCTATTTCTTTTAAAGTTGTTCTTAAACTACCGTGTATAATTCTGCTGCAATAACTTAATCGTAACTCAACTTCAGTTTTAATACAATGTAATGTGAAATCTAAAAAATTATAAGAATTTGTGTATGCGCATAGGCGTTATACATCACTTTATATCAAATGCTTTAATGATATATTTTCAATGTAATAATTCCATTCAATATAAGTTGACCTATTCTGTCCCATAACAGACGAACCTGCATGTACACTTTTTCAGTTTATGGATCTCATTTTAACAATTGCACTGTTTATAATAATTTCCTCCTATCAATATTTTACTATTTTGATAACTGCAACCGAAATATAAAATTTATGTATAAGTAGTTCTTATAGTATATTTACTGCATGATGTTGATGTAACTATTTTTATTATGGAATTATGGAATTGAATAAATGCTGAATTGAATTGAAACCACTCACATACAAACTCGGGTAATTCTAAAATACAAAAAAAAAGCAATCCTGAAGTGGTGCAATTATCCATCTCCACTTCGCCAAATCTTACTCCGTCTCCACAACCTCTACATATCATTTATGCAAACGTATACATGTATTCGTAACACATCATAACCATACTCCGATATATTTCCATCTACCCACCTCCTTGTAACCTTAACACACTCTTTGTCTTTTCGATCCTCGAGGTCATGCTTCCCTATACATGCATATCGACATTTCTATCTATTGGATGTACTTAGAACTGGGATTTTAATGGTACCTAGAATTCATAAGGACACACGAGTATTTGTCCTCATTAATTCTAGTAACAATGACATAGATAGCTGAACATAAACCAAAAGAAACCCAGAACAAATATGATTCTCTTTCTATCAGTCAATTCATTGATTAACATGGTGAAAGCTCATTAACAAGCCCCCTTTTCAGACATCTTAAAATACATGCCTTGTTTTCAAAAATGACAATTTCGTATGCACGATTAAATAACATGCATGCGAAGGCTTACACGAACTTGTAACAGAAACCTGTTTAAAAGAAACCAAGTGTCTGTAATTGGAACACTCATAACACTCATAACTCCCGAGGATACCTAGTTAATTATCAACAACAAAAGACTCGAGTATCACTTATTTTCTTCAACATGTTCTGACTGTAATTGGTGATTGCTGATTCTTACCATCTACGAGTTCACAAAAACGTTTTGAGTGAATTACCCAATTTCTTCAGGGGTTGTTGGGCCTACCCATTAATTCTAAATGTGTAAGTACTCATTCAAGCAGAATTGATGTCTGTGCAAAATTTATACTGTCGTCCTGATAACTGTTATGAAAGCTTTATTACTGCCTTCTCTCTTCTCCTCTCTTTTATATAATTATGTTATACTCATAATTATTCTAATGACCTTTGATGAAAAATATTTGACCATGATCGCAACTGCTTGGAAAAGAAAAAAATTGTAAGGAAGGACACATTTAGTCACAGAGTGATTGACGACTGGAACTCTCTGCCTGAAGTAGTAGTTGTGGCTCCCACCATAGACACCTTCAAAACCAGACTTGATCGTTGCTGGAAGGAACAGTGTTATGTCTCTCAATACTCGTAGTGATTTCCTTGCTCCTGGGACATTCTACATGCTTTGTTTTCAAAAGTGATATAATACAATTCCTTATGCACGATTTCATAACATGCATGCGAAGACTTACACGAACTTTAAAGAAATCTTATTATCTCCAAGTTGATGTAATGATACACTCATAACACTCATTACTCCTAATGAAACCTTGTTATCAACTAAAATAGACTCGAGTATCACTTATTTCCTTCAAGAGTTCTGGCTATATTATTGGTGATGGCTGATTCTTACAATCTGCGAGTTCACAAACACGTTTTAAGTGAATTATCCAATTTATTGAGGGGTACTTGGACCTACCCATTAATTCTTAATGTGTATAAGTACTCATTCAAGCAGAATTCATGTCTGTGAAAAATTTAAACTTTCGTCCTGATAACTACTGTAAAAGCTATAGTACTGCCTTCTCTCTTCTCATCTCTTCTTTATAATTATGTTATATCAATGTTCGAATAACCGTGGATGAAAAATATTTGACTATGATCGCAACTGCTTTCGACAAGAAAAGAATCCCTCCAAAATTCAATAAACTTGTGTATTACCTATTGGATTGTGCGAACATGACATTGCCGTATTTCGTAATCCGAACAAAAAGTTGCGATCCTGTTTTGAAGAAGAAGAAAACAAATTATATATATATATATATATATATGATATCAATAGGGGAAACAATACTCAATGGTGGTTATCCTTGGCACGTTTTGTACGAAATGTTCTTTTCCGACTATGACCTTAAGTATGATCTATTCATTTGGTAAATTGGCACTTTCAAAAGAAATAATCCCAATTTTCAACCACCAAAAGTGGAGGAATCTCGTCAATAAGAAAACTGAAGGATAAAATCAAGTTAAAATGTCGGAGGCACTTACATGACTTGTAATCATATTAAGAAAATTAATTTGTTAGTTGGCGGAAGCTCTTTGAAGGAATTCAATTTTTTTTCTCTTTCTGTTTGTTTCTCTTTGCGAATCCGCATATTACTATTCTTTAGCTGAGGAACATTTTGAGCAAAACTGTATCGAAATTATGATGAAAAATTCATAAAATGATTCTCTCGTTGATGCCAAGGATATTGAAACACTCGACATTCCATTTTATCCAAGAGAGTAAACACTTCAACCTCAACCAAAACAGATTATATTCCATTTCGGCTTACAAACATTTCACATAAATAATGACCAGATATTAATCTGTTCTTACCATCTTAAAGATATTACAAAGTTTTGGTATGGGGTCATGAATTTGGTTCAAATAAACATATTTGAGCATATGCGATTTTACATATTCAATGATCGTTGTCGCGGTTGAAATCGAGTCTAAAGTGATGAAATTGTAAATAATAAACTCTTTATGTTGTATAGCGCCCTCTCAAGACTGATATTACTTTAGCCTTAAAACAATGTTTCTTGACTACAATCGACCGATTTGCTATTCCCGTTTGGAAATTATATATCAGAACTGCATATACTGATATTTTCATGGTCGCAGCTACTACGGAATGGCCTAAGACGCTATTTGAAATATTTGAAATTTACCGGGAGCACCGGTAAGTTTTTTTATTATTCAATTTCTCGAAAGCAGAATTGTTTTAGGGGCTAAATTTTCTAGTGCTTATAATACATCCTAAGGGGCATCCAAATATATCAATATTTACTATCAATCCAATTTTCAAAATTTCCCAAAACTTTGTATTACCTTTAAGAGCACCCTGTTTCATTGAGTGTACTTTGCTTTGTGTTTGTCTAGTTTATACGTTGTACCGTAGCATGAGGGACACCATTCAAGGGCAGTGCCCCACTTATTAGCCTACTGATTATGATCAATTGTAGCCTGCACTAGGTTTCAAGTAGATGACGAGGTTTATTAGAAAAAGATAATGGTAAACCTCAGACAACATGAATACTTCTCGTTTAATATCATTTTCATTACCCGGTTTATTAAATTCTCTGGTTCAATATTATCGAGTCGTTGTCGATTCAAGGATTTGACATTTACAATTTTATTTCAAAGGTTATAATCATTTTCAAAATTGTTTTTGAATGATAGAAGGCCTTCTTTATAAACAAAAAAGGAAATGAAATATCATGACGCCATATGGTATTGTTAAATCATTGCTCATTATTATAGTTATTTTATTTTAACGGATTGGCGATTTAGGAGTGAAGCCTCCAGTCAGACTCACATGCATTGTTTCTCTTCTTTCTCTCGGCCATAAATAATCGTGAAAAATTGCGAGCCCTATCGTTTTTTTAAAATACTTTATTTGTTTTTGTTCTTGTTGTTTGTTGTTGTTGGTTGTGGTTGTGGTTGCTGCTGTTTTTGTTGTTCCTAGTGAGCAATTTTGAGAAATATTGAAGCCCTCTTTCAAAGAATCCTGGATCCGCCCCTACTTAAGTGGGCCTAAATTCCTTTCTCGCAATTCTCTTGGCATATTAATAATTATTCTTTTTTAGTGCTATGGTGAACCAACCAAATAGTGTAAGATTAGCAATTTCCGCAACGTATTTACTCGCATGAATAAAAGAGGGAGAGGGAGAGAGAGAGATAGGGTGGTTGTGTGTGTGTGTGTGTGTGTGAGGGAGAGAGAGAGAGAGAGAGAGAGAGGGAGATAAGAGCTTTTCGTAGGCCTGTATTCCTAACTGTTGGCAAAATCTTTTTATCAACGATATCATGAGCCAAATAAACAGCATAAATATAGTAATTTATTTTTAGACACTCTCTTGAAGGTGTGCTGTTGTGATTTATATATGTCATTCAAGTGTCTTGTATATGATTGTGAAAGTGTATATGGGAAGTGTGTATGATTTATTTATTTAATTATCATTCAGTTTATCAATATTTTTACACTTCAACAACATGTTGAAAATGAAAGTGCAATAGTTAAGTCTTGTTTCGTTTTCCTGACAAATTTTAAGAATTCCGACCACAAGATCTAAATACATCTACACATAATTATATACATATAGATATATATCTTGTTTCGTTTTCCTGACCTATTTTCCAGAATTCCAACCCTAAGATTTAAAAAGAACTATACATCTGCTATGATTTTCACACATTTTCTCCTGATCTTCCAATAATGCTAACAGGCCCTACCTTAATATTGTTTTCTTCTTATTTTGCCGACTTACATAAATACCAATGTATACAATGATAAAGCCTAGAATAATTTCACAAGTGTACAACATAATTTATTCTCCAGTGGCAATCGCCCCCTCTACCTCCCCACTATCTAAATAAAGGTCCCCTTTTCGATTTACCGTGGTAGGCAAGAAGTTGTAACGACTCTTCGGTGGTAATGAGGACAGCGAGTTTAATATTTGCTTAAATTCATATTTCACCTTCATTCATTTCAAACCTACGTCAGTCCCTTTAACAAAATATATGCCAGTAATGGATTATCTATCAAAATATTTGTCCATCTGCAGAGTGTCTGCTCAAATAATATACTTGATTGGGAATCAAATATTAAGTTAAAGAAAGCGGATACGCATGCATGGACGATTCTATTATAATTCCCCTGGAATCCATGCCATGCATATATGTGATGTGTGCTTGTCCAAATGTGCGTGTGTATGTGCGTGGACACGTGCGTGTGCATGTGCGTGACCATGTGCGTGCTATCGTGTACAACTGGTGGGAAAACAGAAGATAGCGTTATGATGATAAATGATGACAATCGAGGTACTTTCTCCTATTTTTCTTTACACATAGTGACAGGTGCGAGGGATAATCTGACCATTTCGGGTGTCAGAAATCTTATTTCGTTACGTTGTACGCTTAATATCAATCCGAAATAGAAGATACATGCAATTCTGCAGAGATGTGCAGAGAGATGGCGGGGGGGGAAGCCCCTTTAATACTTTACCTTTTTAATTGTTGTTATGTTCAGTGTGTACAGATAGAGTGTGCATATTTTCTTTCCCATAAACTGTGCAGTTTGGTCGTTGCTTCCCACAATACAGTATATTCAAATTCATGAATGTTTTGAGATTGAGATGAGAGGAAGATATGGGTAAGAAAGGGGGAAAGTTTATCCGTCTCTGTTCACCTGTTGAATGGGTTTTAAATCAATTACAAGTTTTCCTTTTGAGAATAAGCGTGGAAAAGAGATAGAAAAGTAAGAGTCGTATAGGTCGGTTTCTTGGGAAACATACGGAAGGAATCCTAGTGGTTCCTTTTTGACAAACTTGCATGTGATAGACATTCACTTCCTGTGCGAGCCACTGCCCTGGTGATTTAGAATATGGACCTACGACCTCTCTCCTATTACCATGTTTAGAAAATCGAGGTCTCACAACTGGTTATCTTGTCCATAGTTTGTCCATGAAGCATGATTGATACGTTTGTAATGTATGGATAATCGTCTTAATGACATAATGAGGCCAGAGGAAAACTATTGTGTCCCAGAGCCTTCAATCTGAACATAGTTTGGCCTACAATTAGCATGAGTTGGGAATGTCGAACCATCTTAAGGCCTAAAAAAAAAACATGTTGTATTGCCCTTTGCGACCGACCCAAAAATCTGAAAATCTACGGTCGGCTTTTTAAAAAGGGTTTATTTTTTTTAACCGTTAAAAAAAAGAAAAAAAATTAATGAATAAAAAAGTATGTATTTTGTTTGTTTAAATGGGATATAAATGCATAAAATCATCAAATTATTCCCAACTTCTCACTCTTCTTCTGCCCTAGTTTCAAAATCCTGCTAGCGTAAACATGCAAGTAGACCCCGGCCTCGTGTACGTGTATATATACCATGCACTGCACCAGCTAGAAACCAGGGAGATTTTGGCGACGTTCCCGGTTTTGAATTTTTTGGGCGACGGTCGCTGTTTAGAGTTTTCTACGGAAAGGCTCACAACACTTTATTCATGACACATTTTGAAGGCATTAAAAAAAGAAATATTTCCGACCAACCGACCCATGTTTTGGCATCTAAAGGGCAATACAACATCTTTTTTTTTAGGCGTTAATGTAGAGGCAAACAGTTTACGACAAATGTTCGGGCGACAATCCAACCCTGGACTTAACCTTATTCCTAACCCTAAACCTAAACTAAACGTAAACCCATTTGCAACACTAACCCTATATCTTTAACATAATAAACAACATAATTGATGCTTTTTATTGTTTGGCTACTCACCTTAATGACATATTGGGGCAATAGGAATTAAGTATATTGTGTCCAATAGCCTTCGATCACCGTGTGTGTGTGTGTGTATTGGGTTTTTACAGACGTGTATCAATCAGATATGATTATTTACGTCTGGGGACCGACCTTAACGTCACCATCCGAAAACGTGACTCAGTTTCGAACCTGCGTCCTCGGCTGAATCAGTTTGTAACTTCCACTGTTAGCTGGATTACAGGCGCACGCCACAACGCCTAGTTTACCCCTTTTATAGGGAATGTCGAACAATCTTGAAGTACAGGATGGAGGGGCAAACTGGTTCTCAACAAAATGTTCTGGTGGATATTATACCATTAACCATACACTGTATTGCCAACCCTCACGGTAAACCTAACCTTAAAATCCAATTGCAACCTTAGTCCTATATGTTGACGATATAAACATGATGAAGCCCACAAGAGTTGTCGCATGAATCACGTCAGAGCACACAGACAAATGCAGTCATCTCCTTATCCTTCTGTGTCAAATTATTGTCATATATTTTCATCGGGAATTCACAGAAATGGTAATACACTTATTGATATTGTTGTTTTTGTCGAGGTCAAGAGAGAGAGAGAGAGAGAGAAGAGAGGGCGAGGGAGAGCGCGCAAGAAAGATCAATTTAGCACAGACTAATAATTGTCTTAACTTCAGAAGTGGAAATACTTACAAGCTTTCGTTTCCCTCCCACAACACTATCAACACAATGTCCGTAACTTGACGAGACAACCCATTAACAACTGCGTCTTACTATTTATAAAACACCAAGGATATCATTAATATGACGTGATGTCAACGCTAGACCTGAATTGGTCATTAGCCAACAACAGCGAGTCGACTCTGATCTATTTATGGACAGAATTTATGCCAAACTCATTAAATTGCTTCAGTGTGTATTTAATGAGGGAAAGAAGGTAGTGCATATTTTTCAGAGGGGGAAAAGTCATTAGCGAGTTACTGGTTACGATATTAGTGCGGTATACATTGTATTACAGTGTCACCGTTTTGTAGATCATATTTCTTTTACATGTATATTTTACCAGATATAAAACTGAACTGTCCATCCACCCCTACTCCCCCCATCCCCACCCCCTCTTTCAGTCAACTATCAATCCAGCTTAACACCCCTCACACACACACACACACACGCACACACACACGCACGCACACACGCGCACGCACACACACACACACACACACACACACACGCACACACACAAACGCGCGCGCGTGTGTCACACACGTACACGTACTGTTTACCTCTTTTCTCTCTTATCATGTTTTTGCATGTACATCTCTAGATTATGGTGGCTCCTAAGGGACACGCAAACGCAAAAATTTGACGTATACGTATGCCAAAAAAATTGACGTATACCTATGCAACAAATTTCTTGTCTTTTACGTCCAAGACGTGAAAATCAAAAAAATTGACGTATACCTATGCAACCAATTTCTTGTCTTTTACGTCCAAGACGTGAAAATCAAAAAATTGACGTATACCTATGCAACAAATTTCTTGTCATTTACGTCCAAGACGTGAAAATCAAAAAATTGACGTATACCTTTGTTTGGTAATTTTTTCATTTTTCTGTACTCAATGGCCCTGAAGGGACACGCAGACGTGAAAATCGGCTGGAAAATCTGCGTCCAATATTCACGTCTGCGTCTCACACGCAGACGTGAATATTTGACGTGAATTTTTTCAGTAAGCTGAGCACCTACTAGCTACATGCATATAGTGCCTAACATTTCTGTACCAACATTTCTCGCCTGCCGCCGCAGATGTGATGCGAACGAAGATTTTCTAAATGTCAACAAAATGCCTTTTTGTGCAGCCATCAAATGCACAAATCGACTCGTGAAAGGCTCCTTGAAAACATTTCACAAGTAAGTGATCATTTCATTTAGATATTACAAAAATTAGCGTTTAAAGACTGGTTTCATATGATAATCTAATCGTCGCGACATTGTACTATTTGTAGTCTAGTTTTCGCTTGTAGTCCCATCTGCTTGTTTTTATGACTATGTGTGAATATTTGTAACTTGGCTGGGCCTGGCCTGGCCTGGGGAAGGGGAAAGCCACAAAACATAAGTCATAAAGTCATAAACTGAATCCAATCAAGTGGGGATATGTGTTGGTACTTGGTTAGGTGTGAAAAGAAGAAAAGATAGGCAAACACATAAATATTTAGTCATTTTAGTGCTACTTCTAGCTCGAGAGCCTAGCCCTAGTATTACTATTACTAGTAAAAACCATGTTGTTAGACTAGTTTGTTGACACTGACAGCTTGCTCTCTATGTCAGTCAGTATGTTGGTGAAGCCTGAAACTGAAAGTGAAACAAGTACTGAGTTAGGGTCTAATAATTCAGTCATAACAAATCTAAATAACAAGAAGTCATTGGTTATATGTCTGCGCATAGCCATAGCATAGGCATAGCGACGTTGTGTGTGCTATACTTGTAGTTGTAATTGTATAGACCCCTACTTTTAATTTTTTAAGAGAGATATTTTGATATAGATTCTAGAGGTCTAGACTCTAGATCTTATTACACGCAATTTCAATTTGTTTTGACAATTAATATAGATCTACCTTTCACTAATAAGCGGAGGGCCAAAGTCAAATATCATGCTCGGTTTTTGAGTTGCCTGCCACTACCGCATAAACTAAGCACACCTTGTTTATTTGAAAGATTTTATCATAATACACAATATTTCAGAGGTGTTTTTTTAAATTTGTTGCGAACAATCCTAAATCGGAGGGGCGTCCAAAAAGCGGCCCTTTGACAAAAAATAGTATTTTGTGAATTATATTTTAAGGGAACCTTAAACCACCATGAGTTTGGTGTCATATGAAAGAGAATTAAATGATCTAAATTTTGATACCAATTTCAATGAAATTGGGATTAATTAGCATTGCAAATTTAAGTAAAAACATGATTTTTGTGATTTTTTTCCAAATATTGAATTTTATCAATAATCGTTATTTTACATATATCAAAATTGGAGAAATGCATTTTTTGTAACTTTCCAGGAATTTACCCATATACAAGGATAATATTCTGTGAAAAGGAAAAGTGTATATGTCTCTTCAATAAAAAGTTATAGCAACCCAAAATTATTGATTCGATTTCCACAAAAACAACATTTTTGCCCACATGTGTATTAACTGTATGCATGTACGTGTATTAGTGTATTGAGGACCTGTTTGGCGTGTTTACATTGAGTTTTAAAGATAACTTTTGAGTAAAACCTCTAATCACCATGGATTTGGTGTCAAAAGATGGATAATTGAAATATCTTCAAGTTGATAACAATTTCATTGAATTATGTAGTGTGTGAAATGTAAATTTTGAGCCAAAAATTGTTTTTGTAGATATTTTTTCCTCTAATTTTGGCCAGTATTTCGGTATATTAACTGGACAACAGTGATTGAACATTTAGTGGTGCAGAAAGTTCAAGGGATTTGGAGTGCTGACTGCAATTGATAAGTACTTCTTGTTTACTCTGGGATGTTTCAGAAAATGTGGGCATTAGCAGTCCCCCCTCCCACCCCGCCCCTTCCAGCCGCTTGACATAATCTTGCCCATGACCTAGACAAGTTAGTGCATCTATCAACATGAATATAATATAGTATCGCCATGTTTGGTTTGATGGTTTATTTTGCCTGACTACTAAGAAAACATGTGTATGCTTGTAAGAAACTAGGGTACCCACATTCGTAAGTCCTCTCTGAGGAATTTTGGAATAATGCCTTGCCAAAGGGCACTAGCGAGTAGTGAATCCACTTCACATGGTGTCGCCTCCTCACTCCTGAACAAACCTCCTGGCATTGTGATTGATCCTATGTTCTATGTCCTGACAAGATATTGGCATTATCCTGGCTGTCCAGAACGCCAGCCAAAAAGGAGTCGAGGCTGGTACATGGATAGATTCTGTTTAATTATCTACCTTATCTAGACTTGCTATGATGCACACCATGTTATAACGTTAAGAGTAATTAGAAGGATACTCAGAGAATGAAGGGGATGCTGAGAACATTGTTTTTTAAATTTTTATTCAGAAAATCCAATTCTCATTTAAATCAGCCAATGACCTAAATAAAATTTTGAAGAAAATGGAAAGAAGGCCCAGCTTACAGGCCTATCGTGACAATGGGAACGGTGTGGGGATTTTTTTATCCAGGCAAATAATGATGCATTTTTCCTTTTGAAAAAAATGTTGGATATATCAAAAATACATGTAGGTTAGGAAAGAGTCCTTTCCCACATCATAAAAGTCTGAGATTTTAATCACCAAGACATGATTATAATGCAAAGAAGTTCTTAATTTTGAAGAAAATGATGGATAAATGCAGCATTATGCATGTATTATGGGGGTGAGTTTGGAAGAAATCTTGGAATTATTAATTCCTTAGTTTTGGTAACGTGTACATCCTGGAACATCCTGGAGATGGGTTTAAGAACGTTTCACCAACCCCGCCACCCCAATTTGAAATAGTAATGAGATTTAAAACTACCAAGATGTGTTTAGAATGCAAACTAGTTCTGAATTTAGAAATAAATTAAGGCATAAGACATGAAGACAATGTTTATAATGGAAATGGGTGTGGGATGAATGTTTGAGAATTGAATCACCATGTATGGTAAATAATAAAAAATGCATTTATGTAAATAAGAAAATGACATAGTTATTCATACAAACAAATCCCTAGAATTAGAATTTCCTGACCAGATTGAAGAATATTCAAGAAAAAATGGCTCATTAGATTTTAAAGATTTTTCGTTATATGCAAGGATACAATGTTTATCAAACTATTGAGTTGACGTGGTGTCAACCCTCACCCCCTCTCTTTTCTCTCTCTCTCAATCGACGCATGTGCTTTACTTTTACAAGGGGCTTCCGCTGACAACTGCCAGTGACAAATTTGTCATTTTGGGTAGATAAAAGATACACGTATCCTATAAGGAAAGATCCAGAGACAGATTGGCCGTGGGGAGTTCGGGGAATTTTCCCCACGAGCAGCTCTTTATTTTTGGTTGGATCAAGGTCCAGTCGATTTGTGGTCTGAGGGCCACTTGATATATATGCATCTTACATATTCAGTGGGCAGGTCGCATAACACTTTAAAAACCAATGTTCAGTCCCAGTCTGCCCCTGGAAACATCAAATAAGTTTTGTGTCAAAGACATGATGTAGAAAAATAAAAGGCCTGTCTAAATGTTGTAGTCCTGTTGTTATCTGGTTATTCGATCTTTCGACAAAGCTGTAAAAGTTTTAGTTGCTTAAGGACATATAGTGGATAGGAATTTTAAAACAAATAATTAATTTTACCACATTGAAACAGCATCCAAAGATATATTAAATTCATGTTGATAGTGAAGTTGTGCTAGTGTGATCGGAAGACGTCCAAATTTAGAAAGAAAGGCGAGTTAAGGCAATTTCATAATGTCGCTCCTTTCTGCTTAGGCGAATCCAAGGTGAATAATGAAATATATATTAAAACAATTTAGGGGTAAAACACTGATGTGCGAACCCTTCCTTTTCAGAACCACAAGAAGGCCTGAGTGACTCCCGTGCGGGAAATATTCAGAAATGAAAATAGGAAATTCATTCCCACGCCCACCCCTTCGAGCAATACCCTAAGCCTTAGTTATAAGTCTTCATTAAATTTTTCATTAAAATGTATAAGAGGTTTGGGCGTTCATAAACATTTACCCTCCGAAAAATGGACTTTTTTAAATAAGAGTACCTTAGGCCAGAAAATCTATATACACATTGCTTTTTGTACATACATGTATATTTATGAAGCAAATAAATATCAATGCAATAAACTGTATTCTAATGCTTGTAAATTAAGTAATGTTTTCTATATTAACGCAAATAAAAGTATTTATATGTGTTTTCTTCAATAATAAAAATAAAAAAATGTTTGGCTCAGACTTGATATCCACATGTATTGAAAAGAATTTACAGCACATTAACGCTTCGGCTTTATGCATGGTCTTCTGAAAAATTACTTGAGGATTCACAAGACCGCCATGTCAGTTTTATGGGCATCCCAACAATTTTTCTGAGGGTTCAAGAGACCTACATTGTTGGTCTCGTGGCTGTTTATATAATCCCAGCTAAATCACAAGCATGATTTTTTTAAAATGATCTGTCTTTGATTATGTTCAAATATTTGTCTTTACCATGACAAGATTGTACTAAGCGGTCAGATGACAGATGGAAGGGGTGGTGTCAAATAATAGTTAATTGTGTGTGGGGAGGGGATGAGGCACCTGCCCATGCCCCCATTTTCTAAAACATCACAGAGTATAGAAATACTTATCAATTGCACTAAGCACTCTCCTGGCCTAATCCTTTTAACTGTCTGGACTGTCTGCATTACTTTGTTCGTGTTCATGGACTAACTTGTCTTGGTCATGGGCAAGATTATGAAAAGAGGCTGGAAGGGGCGGTGGGGGAGCAACTGTCAATGCCCACATTTCCTGAAACATCTCAGAGTACAGAAGAAATACTTATCATTTGCAGTCAGCACTCCAAATCACTTGAACTTTCTGCAATACTAAATTTCCAGTCACATTTGTCCAGTTACTATACCAAGATACTGGCCAAAATTAGAGGGAAAAATATCTACAAAAAGCACCTTTTGGCTCAAAATTTACATTTCACACTCTACATAATTCAATGAAATTGATATCAACTTGAAGGTATTTCAATTATTCATCTTTTGACACCAAATCCATGGTGATTAAAGGTTTACTCAAAGTTATCTTTAAAACTCGATGTAAACACACCAAACAGGTTCTCAATACACTAATACAGGTATATGCATACAGTTAATACACATGTGGGCAAAAATGTTGTTTTTGTGGAAATCGAATCAATAATTTTGGGTTGCTATAACTTTTTATTGAAAAGAGATATAAAGCTTTCCTTTTCACAGTATATTTTCATTGTATAAGGGCAAATTCCTGGAAAGTTACAAAAAATGCATTTCTCCAATTTTGATATATGTAAAATAACGATTATTGATAAAATTCAATATTTGGAAAAAATCACAAAAATCATGTTTTTACTTAAATTTGCAATGTTAATTAATCCCAATTTCATTGAAATTGGTATCAAAATTTAGATGATTTAATTCTCTTTCATATGACACCAAACTCATGGTGGTTTAAGGTTCCCTTAAAATATAATTCACAAAATACTATTTTTCGTCAAAGGGCCGCTTTTGGACGCCTCCGATTTAGGATTGTTCGCAACAAATTTAAAAAAACACCTCTGAAATATTGTGTATTATGATAAAATCTTTCAAATAAACAAGGTGTGCTTATTTTATGCGGTAGTGGCAGGCAAACCCTCTCTTTTCTGACTTTGGCCCTCCGCGGCCCCAGATCTTTGCCATATTTTGGACATCTGC
The DNA here is from genome assembly GCA_037976565.1 of Mesocentrotus franciscanus. Classification (NCBI taxonomy): domain Eukaryota; kingdom Metazoa; phylum Echinodermata; class Echinoidea; order Camarodonta; family Strongylocentrotidae; genus Mesocentrotus; species Mesocentrotus franciscanus. Next base: position 28,054,005 of record CP137678.1, on the reverse strand, counting down.
ATCGACTAGCCTATCTGCATGCTGCAAATAACCTTGCATTAGTTGCATACAATACATGTCATGATGTGAGTGACATGCATACGCATCCATTAGCATTGACTACTATGCTTTGCTGGAGTGAATGACATGTAGCTTTGGCTTTTGCTTTTGAAATGCTTTGCTTTGTAAAATTGATCTGGACAGGTTCATGCAAACTGTCACTATGCTGTGATGTTAACAAGATTATGTATTGCAAATATTAAAAGAATGCTTGATGGGGTACGTGTTTATTTTTTGAAATAAAATCAAACAGCAAAAATTGACCAGTTAATTTTTGTTATCATTGTCTGGACACACATCCCCCATGCTATCATGCATACAAATAGGACAAAGGCAAATGCAATATAAAGGCAAATGCAATATAAAAGGCAAATGAAATGAAGATGTTCTCAGCATCCCACTTATCCTCCATTATCTTGTTTTCTATTAATTTCCAGGTTTCCAAAGCTGGTCCAGCCCTTTTGAAAGAATGGCTTGTCAAGATGAGGAGGGACAAGTGGACACCAAGCCAGTAGTCCACCGTGTGCTCGGACCACTTTGAAGCAGAGTGTTTTGACCGCATTGGCCAGACAACCAGACTTCGCCAAGGTGCTATTCCAACCATTTTCCTCCCTGATCATCTGCAGAAGGTAAACACCAAATGAATGCTAAATTCTCTTGTGGTAATGATTAAAGATGAAACTTGTGAAATTTGATAGATTATTTGAATGTTTCCTTTATTTAAGAAAATATTGTATGGTGAGAGCTAGAAGGGTGTTAAATCATATATTTTAACACAGAGTTAATTCCCTTCTGGCTCTCAACAGATGATTATAATTGTTCCAGTAGTTAATTAATTTCAGTTCAATTCAACTTTCAATTCATTTCCAGATGAGTGGTTTGAATCATAGAAAAGTTCTTCTAAAAGAGTTTGCATTTCAAATCTTAAATGCATATTTTACTCATATATTGTGGGAATGTAAACTGATCTGGTCCAAAGTATGTATCCCTTTCCAAAAGAAACCAGTAACACCAATTTAAAAATGCAATTTCAATTTCATAAATGTAAGACAACATTTGAAGGCATGATGTTTCTGCTGTATATCGGCATATCCATGAGAAGGGAACAGAACATTAAAAAAAGAAATATGTCTTTATGAATATCATTTGCTTTACTTCTGTCAAGTAGTATGCAGGTTTATGTTGTCCATTTGCACATAAATGAACATCTTTGTTTATATTTAAAAATCTATCTGAAATGAAAATATAACCTGAGTTACTATAGAAATGCCAATATAATGGCTGTTATATTTTAAGGACAATGATTAGTGAAATCTGTGAATTTTCGGAGAATTAACCATTTCTTTTTCCAAACTATTTTCATCTTTGTCCCTTATAGACTGTTAAGAAACGCAAGCCTCCAACAAAGCCTAGAAGCAGTGAAGACATGACTAGTCTTCCTAGCACATCAACAACTCCACCACTCCTCATGGCTCACAGGGGCGGATCTAGATTTTTGCTAAGGGGGTTTGACCCAATGACGATGCGGAGATGTTTTCCGGCATCTACTAACACAATGGAGACCATAAAAAGCAGTGCATGATAGCGTCTTTTTAAATCAAGTAACAGTTTAATACACAGTTATATCCAGAGTTATCATGTGTTTGGTTAAGTTACCAGGGGGGTTGACCCAATGACGATGCGGATACTGTGTGGGTCTGAACACATGATGGCGTTTTCTATGCACATCACATTTTCACTTGGCAGCCCAAGGGTTTAAACCGTCCACGAGTCCGAGCAACGTAGCGGCTGATGTTTTCCTGGCATCTACTAACACAATGGAGACCATAAAAAGCATTGCATGATAACGTCTTTTAAATCAAGTAACAGTTTAATACACAGTTATATCCAGAGTTATATGGTTAAGTTACCAGGGGGGTTGACCCAATGACGATGCGGATACTGTGTGGGTCTGGACACATGGCATTCTTCTATGCACATCACATTTTCACTTGGGAGCCCAAGGGTTTAAACCGCCTAAACCCCCCGTAGATCCGCCACTGGGCTGGTACATTACATTTTACAATACATTTTACATATTTATTGGTTTGCATGAAATCTAAATGCAAGATATTGTCTACTCAATGTGAGAGAAACAAAATTATATTTTATTCCATTTCATTTGGACACTAAGAAAAGTTAAGAAAGTAATTAATTTGTGTTGTGATGTTCCTTTACACCTGTATGAAACCCTGAAAGTAGAACTATACTATATGTTAATTCAACTGTTTTGTTTAGTTTTCCAATTCTTCAAATTATGCTGACAATTTACCTGTATACATGTACTGGAATTATGATGTATAGTGATATTACTGTTTAGATCTCGACTAGTGTTTGAAAAAGGACAACATTTTGTTAATTATTTCATGTGATATTCAACATTTGTTTATAGTAACACAACTGTAAAGTGGTCTTCAATGAGCTGAACTAAATGCATTTTTTGTTGTTGTTTTGTTCCAAAGTGATGTATGAAATTGTGTTAAACAATCAGAGAATCAATATCATTTTTCTTTTCACTGTATAGTATTAATTAAAAATTAAAATGTATAACATAATCTTCATGAAAAACGGTTTATAAATATTTAACTACATGTATGTAATTTCATAAGTCAACTTGAGATGTATTTCAGTAGCAATTGAAGAAAGTAAACATTAATAAATTATAAAACAATTCTTTACATTTCGTGAAAACAAATGGTAATAATAATTTTTCCGTTGTGTCATGACTTGCATGCTTGGAAATGGATTTATTGTGGTAAATGCCGAGAAATTTCGAATACACATAGTACAGAGAGAAGGGGAAGGGAGGGAGGATAGAGAGAGAGAGAAAAGAAGAGAGGGGAGAGACAGATTGGGAGAGAGAAAGGAGAAAGAGGAGAGAGAAAGGGAGAGAAAGGGAGAGGGGGAGGCAGATTGGGAGAAAGGAGAAGAGAAAGGGAGAGGGGGAGGCAGATTAGGAGAAAGAGGAGAGAGAAATGGGGACATTGGGAGAGAGAAATACAGAGGGGAGACAGAATTGGGATAGAAAGAGGAGAGAGAGGGGAGAAAGGAGCTAGAAAAGATCGAGAGAAAGGGAGAGAGAGTGGTGAGACATTAAGAGAAAGGGGAGAGAGAGAGAAAGAAAGAAATAGAGGAAAAGGGTGTGATAGGAGGGGGCAAATGGCAACAAGATGCACAAAAAGAAGTAATTGCTTGGTACAGGCAAAATATGTTTACAAATATCAAAGCGTAATGTATCTAGGCCTATGTATCTATGTCAATTTTAGACCATAAAATATAATGAAGTGGTGTACAATCAGGAAGCTGTATTCCTGGTACAATTAATGTCGAGATAAAGCTGTTTAAAAACATAGCAAAACAAACCAAGATACACTTATCTTCCTGCATGGTGCTCAGCTTACTGAAAAAATTCACGTCAAATATTCACGTCTGCGTGTGAGACGCAGACGTGAATATTGACGCAGATTTTCCAGCCAAAAAATCTGCGTCCAATATTCACGTCTGCGTGTCCCTTTCTGGAGGCGCAGACGTGAATATTTGACGCAGATTTTCCAGCCGATTTTCACGTCTGCGTGTCCCTTCAGGGCCATTGAGTACAGAAAAATGAAAAATTACCAAACAAAGGTATACGTCAATTTTTTGATTTTCACGTCTTGGACGTAAAAGACAAGAAATTGGTTGCATAGGTATACGTCAATTTTTTTGATTTTCACGTCTTGGACGTAAAAGACAAGAAATTTGTTGCATAGGTATACGTCAATTTTTTGATTTTCACGTCTTGGACGTAAAAGACAAGAAATTTGTTGCATAGGTATACGTCATTTTTTTTGATTTTCACGTCTTGGACGTAAAAGACAAGAAATTTGTTGCATACGTATACGTCAAATTTTTGCGTTTGCGTGTCCCTTAGGAGCCACCATACTAGATGCAACTAAGCATGAAAAGATGGATGTTTATAACTATGACATAAATATATTACAAGTTTTGTGCCGTGCCTTTATACAAGAAAGGGATTTGAAAGAAACAAACGTACTCGCACATGCGCCCACCACACACGCACATATATCCCCATCAAATATGCAGACCTTTCTTTCCCCATTTAACAACAAAAAAGAAAAGGTAAACGGACTTATAATAGTGTCGAAGGCTACTCGTTATTCATCATTGTGATTGGGATTCATCGATCCTACATGCCTCCTTCAGGGAAATCATTGGGCAGAAACTAAATCGTCTAAAATCAGCATACAAGCATGATCACGAGAGCGTCATTTTGATAACCCATTTTAAAGGGATAAAGTTCTCATGATTTTTAATCAATGATATGGACATCACTAGAAACTTTGAGAGTTTATTTCCATTTGTATGTAAGAAATTGAAATCTGATTACAGACTGAGTTCTGTCTTCATATGCCTATCCATATTTCATTAATTTTGTGAAATTATGTAAATGTATTATGTATTAAAAATATCCATACGTCGCAGCTGATCAATATTTATATTCCTTATCAATAACCTAAACAAAAAAATAAATATTCAGAAGGATGCAACATAAAGCCTTGCCTATTCTTTAAAGCGGTTAGAGACATCGCAGATTTGTTAAGCACTATATAAACCCAAAATATTATTATTATTATCATTGATATTATTATTATTATAACTATGATTATTGCCTACAGATTCTGTGAAATGAATTTTGAGCCGAAATTCTTTTTGCTGTAGGCCGACAAAGTATAATGCAATGCTTTGGTATTCACAATTTTTCAGTGTCTGCCCCTTGCATATATTATAGCCGAGTAAAAAAAAATTCTCTACATCAGACTCTTATCTGTATAGTGTCTTTTATTCTTCATTTCTTATTCAAATAATTTGCATTCCGTATACTATTATCAGAAAAATGACCCTCATTGTTTTTTTTGTTTTTTTAAATATATTAAGACATGAATGTCAAGCCGACAAAATAAACATTCATATGTTTCAAGTACCAGGTGTTAGACCCGCTGTTTTGATTTGTATTTCACTTTCATCATTATGAAAAATTCGATTGGACATAATTCAAAATGACGAGATTTCATTTCTTTTTAAAAAGGTCCGACTTAAATCATAATGATCTAATTATATTGATTTTTTTATAAATTATGATATTGTTGAGCGAATAGTGCATAAAATTGATTGTGATATTATCTCCCCTCTCCCCAACACCATCGCCCATTCATATTTGAAATGTCATTATTCATCCGATGGAGATGTTTTTCGATGTTGCCAGGATTGACGCAAAGCGAAGTATTCTATATCTGACCTACATATATACACAACAAAACAATTAAAGGCATTGATATATATTTGGCATTTCTCTGCTTTTAAATGAGCAATACTTTATTCAAACGTCTGTCAAAATATATATAACAAATTCTAGTATCTCGTTTAATGAGAAACATCACCAGTGATCAGATAAATCAAATCAATGTATACAATCGACTTATAACAACAATGTCGTCTCACGTATATTGAACCACTTCTTGAATTTCATTCGCTCAGAGCAGGGGCAGTGTTTATAACTAATAGCACCTTATGTAGAATGCCCTTCTTCTTCTTCTCAACACACGATTTAGTAATTTATTATTGATTCTGCGTTGCGAGCAGTGGCGTACCTAGTATCACGTGACACCTATATACGCCACAGGGGTTCCTCCCCGGGACGGAGGTGGAAAACGCTGACAACCACGAAATCACTTTGCGTTGTGTTTTGCCCCTCTGGACAGGATTGCTTCCCCCATGTTTGATATGTTTACCAATTCTTGATACGACACTGGAAAATGTTGATGACTGTAATACAACTACATATTACTAAATTATATAACCTTCTTCCTTCTCTAATATAGCACATTTTCATACAGTTCTTAGTATATATCCATGAACATGAAGCATGAGGCAGTGTACATTTAAAGGATGTGTTTATCTTCTTTATATTAGTGTGTTAAAAACCAATAAACGAACAATAAGCTTTATCCATGAACATGGGAATCATTTGCTTTCTGAATCACTTAGAGCCAAGGCTATTCAAAATAATCTCAAGCATAATGAATACCACTGATAATCAGTGCTTTCTTACGTAGTAATTAGGTCAACAGACGTATCAGAAGTGGACAATACCATGTTTTTGAAACTGTGTTAAAAATAACTCAATTGCACGGAAATGACGGATGTTGCGTGAGAAGTGTGTGTTATATGTACATTTCAGTTATTCAAAGTAGATCGGAATTCATGGAGGCCCCAGTGCCAGCTGTTGTCATCACGACATTATTATTAGAAAGATGTAGGAATAACATACTCCCCATACAGTTCCAAACTTCTGAATCATATTGCTGTTGGGTATTTAGGTGGTTATATCGTATCCCGCTTGATTAATTTGAAAATCAAGAGGATAGGTATGAAACTATACACACCTTAAGAAAATAAATCATACTTGCTTTAATATACTTCCATAGTATGAAGTTAATCTTATGATTACTTCCTTCGCGCATAAAACGTGTTATTCAAACTTGAATTGCTTACAATTTTAAACCAAACGACCTCTCAAACGATTGTTTAAGAAAAAGTGCTTTTCTGAAACTTCCATTTATGAAATCAATGGAACATTAACTGTTCATAAAGTCCGGCGCCATGTTGTATACAAGGACATAGACGACAATACGCTGTCATGTGGTGACTGAGTGTGACAATTTAGGGTAATACTCACACGTATTATAAATTAGAGCTAATATATGAATACCCATATTTTCATTTATATTGTTACCCACTAAACCTAAAATGTATGCAAGCTTACTCTCGTATGTTTTGTAATTACTAATATATTAAACGACACGTGCTGCACTTTGCTAAACACTAACTATCAATTATTTGATAATGCTGAAAAGCAAGTATATACAAATCTGAAAAAAAAAATAATCTAAAATAAATCAATCTCTGATTGTCTATATAAAGTTTCATGGATACCATGGATACCAATAGCATTTTTATTCTAAAATTGCTCTTTCGCTTTCCACTCTCCCTTTCGCGTTTGAAAATGACATGTATCTCGACCTTGCGAGGTATCCCGACGCGGTTGGTCGACCAATGTAATGCGGTGTCACCAAAGACACAGTCCGGGTACGATACTGAGGCATGTAAGGCTGTTCCGATAGCGCAGAGACGGGACTACCACCCATGCCATCGGGCAGATCGACAAAAGCATCGGAGTCGTCATCGTCATAGAAAGAATCGTTTTCGAAATCGACTTCACCGAAATAACTGTCCATGTCGAAACTTGTGTCTTCCAGATGCGCAAGGCTCTGTCCCATTTTGACATTCCCGCCTAGGTTTGAATGCGCGTGATTGAGGTTGCCGCGTGAATGAGACTGCATGGATGACAGGTTACCGCTCGTCGATGATTGGCTGGTTGCGCCGAGTGGGCGGGAACTACTCCGCCAGTGCGAATGTGATTGGCGGTGTGGCGTGTTGCTGCGCGCTGATTGGTCGGATGCTCCGAGATTGGCGCATGATGATTGGTTGCGTAGATAGGTTGCTCTCAAACTTTGTTGAGTACTTGATTGCTTGAGCTGATGAATGGTCGAACGCAGTTCCATGAATTGACGCATCAGACTCTGGTCCTGCTTCTTCATTTTTGTCTGCAAGATACAAGATGAAGAAATAAATGGAAAATATATTTTAATCGCATTTCAGAAAGCATTCATCAAACTCAAACCTATGCATCAGGAAAACTATCCAATTGTGCAAATCATGCAAACGACGGCCGGAAAGCTGAGATGTTTACCGATTGCTTATGGCTATAAACCAGAGATTTTTGTTGTTGAAATTAAATTGAAACAACTTGCTGTCAACATTTGATTGAACCTAAGATTCAATATTTTAAATCTCTCATGACAAAGAGAGCCTTTTGCAGGTTCTTCCTAAATCGCGGGTTTGCGGATAACAATCTTTCCGGAATCACATCGTGGTGTAATTTTACAAAAAATATTTAAAAAAATTATGCTTTTATTATAATATAATTATAATATTATCATATGATAAACGCTAAAACGAATCAACTTTGCTAGTGAAATAACTTTTAACATCTTGAAATACAAAAACTTTGTAAAACTTCTCACAGGAAACAAATTAACGATTTCCATCAGAGTTTATTTTTGGCCACGCTTGTTAATTGACATAACAGATATCTTTTATTTTCTACATCGTAGTAAATAAAGCAATGTCTTCCGGATCACTGTTAAGATTTTATTTACACACTTGCTAAGGCAAAACAAATCAATCTATACTTAGCTGTTTCGTTTACACTCACAACTAAAGTATTACAAATTGGTTGTGGAATTTTCGGATGCCAAACCTCAGAGAAAAATGTTTTTTTTTCCTGAATTTTTTTTCCCCCTTGCAGTGAATATATTTGTTTAGATCGAGTGTAATTTCCCCTAGCCACTGACACGGAAACACATTGACAGTTACACTCTTCCTCTACTAAGAAAAGGTCATATTTTCTTAAGAGGAAAACTTGTGAGATCTAGTTTCATATCCGCGGAATGACATTTCCGTGGGTGTCACTTCTGAGGGTTCAATGCAATAACGAAATGTACTTGAACTCGATTTGCTGATGTCAGTACTACCTGTTGAACACAAGTCATCGTTTCTATTCCTTTAATACCTAAGCTCATCATGCCTGTAAAGGAAATTAGTGCATGCGCCAGTAAATTGAAATAATGTTTCCATTGTTCATTTTGTATTTACTTTATAGAAGATATCTCCACTAAAACGGCGCATGGAAGACTGAGAGGCATAGACACTGTACTGCCTTAGCAGAACATTTCTTGTATGTAACAGATAAACAACAAAGATTCAATGAAACACAGAATGAACCCGTACTATCCGCTGCACACGAGACATCACTTACTGACGTAATACTGCGTCAACGACTGGTACGGTCTTTGACGAGCCATTTGAGAGCAGCATCGTACAAAAAGTGGATGCAAAATGAAAAATGTAAGCCTTTCTTCGATTTACTGCCGCGTGCACTGGGCTAATTGTCCCCGAGGACTTGATTAGCGCAGGTAACTGAAATTGTGCATTTTATGCAACGGGCACAAGAATGATCATCAACATGACTTTAATGATACCAGACTTTCTCCAAAAGAAGCTGTATGGGCACGTTGTTATTGAGGTTCATTCACGTCACCTTCAACAAAGTGGATGAGATCTGTGTCCAGTAGAGAAGGCATTTTATGTTCAGTTATCTTTCCCGACCCTGGTGCGGTAAATGGATCATTGGAATACTTCAATACAATATGAGCTGCTGTCGGAGCCGTTTTTACTATGTTGAAGATAGATCCCACCAAACCCGATTATTATCCTATCATCATCAAATGGGATGCAAAGCATCTTTTTTAACTTTATTAATTTTTTATCAGAAATTGTTCATTGCATTAAAAAGTTAACATAGAATATAAAAGTTATGAGGAATAATTGTTGGTAAATTATGGTGATAAGTTACAGATTTACTTGGTCCCTAGTAAAACATAATGACACTGTTTAAATGTGTGACATTTTCTCTGTATAGATTATTATAATACAGGTTACTTGATACTCAGTTGAAAGCATAAACACTTTTAAATCTCATGCTGTCTTGCGTGCGAACGGTAATTGAATTAAGAATAAGAATACAAATAAACCTTTGGAATATGATTAATTAACCTTTGTAATATATATTTGCACAGAACTTGGTGTACGTGCATAGATAATGTAATCCATTTATGATGATGATAAAGATGAACCAAAAGGCAATGAATGCGTTAATTTCAATGTACAACCATTGTTATGTGAAATATCTGGAGGTGTCATCAAATGGTCGTGATTCATCACAGCAATTTGATAATTTTTAGTGTTGTTTTTTATCCCAATAAGTATCCATTTCCACGGGGACACCTTCTTTAGAAGAATTTCCGTTGTCTTGTTTTAACGCAGTTACCTTTTACTTGGGGAGGGAGTGGGGAAGTTGTATTCTTCGCTATTACGAAGATCAGGAGAATTTTTTTGGGAGTGTCGTCCCGACTCGTGCCCCCCTTGAAGCTCATGTGATATAAATAAAGTTTCAATGTGCACCTAAATTGTCTTCATTATTTTATAAAATATTGGATTCATCCCTAGTGGTGTCAAACTGAACCAAAGTAATAGGTTTGTGTTTCCTACAGAATCTCAAATACACCTTTCAAAAATCCAATAAGGAGAGTGCCCTGATAATTCCCCTTCATGATCCCCAGCACCGTACAATGTGTACGGAAGTATTGGAAGTGCACAGGTTGTGCACCTGTGCAACTACACTGATTGACAAGCTGTCCACCCATGCAATATGATCACCTTAACACAACGGTCAAAGACTTTCGAGAAAAAAACATCAACCGCAGGCAATCTCAATATCTACGTCATCACCCAATGAAATGTACGAACATTACAATGAAATATTTCAAAATTCGAACATCATTTTACGATATTTACAAATAAAATTGCCCTTAAAATGATTTTTCGTAAGTCCTTGCGATAATGTTATTAGCAATTAGCGCCATACTACGTTCCAATGCACCTAAGGATTACCCGGTCATTTGATGCAATTGCTTTTATGGACATCGTGTGCACCACTGCCTTATAGAGTAGTCCAGTCATTGATTTTAATGGAGGTGCACATTTTAATCCAACCACGGTTACGCTGGCGTCCTACCAGGCTCCGCATTACACAAGGCAAGTTGTTGCACAGAAAGGCAACAAAAAGATACAACATGCCTTGCATAAGCTATGCCATGATCAAACTTTTGACCTCCTTCGCATTTCCCATCAAGTGTTTAAACCACTCGACTAATATCCATGTCACATTCGAAACCGACCCCAAACCGACCGATTCTTGACTAATGGAGGTAAAGTGATAGTTTGATTGGCCTTTTGACGGTCTAACGTCAGTTTCAGTTTCAGTTTTATTATAATTTCCAACAGAACAATCAATATAAACAATTATGACAAGAAATCTATCACAGAAATCAATGTACATTATTATAATGCATTTTGCAAATCAGTCTCGTTGGTGTGACTGGGGTATTATACATTTTTTTACAAATGCTCTCGGATACGGCCTGAATAATATACCAGTTCGTAGTTAGCTTTGGTACAAACGAGCCCTAAAATTCCCACTGATATTTTACACATAGCGACGTCTCACTTTGTGTTTTTTTTTTTAAATCAATGCCAAAGTGATGGAAGTGCTTCATGAATACCCTTTGTTCTCCCTCTTGAGAAGAATACTTCCACCTGTGTATCTTGGAATGTACCGCTGGTGAATAAGGATTACATAACTTTCATGAGCACGAATCCACTTATCATCTTGACGGGTTTTTACAATTTTTGTAAAAATGGCCCTTATCCGCCCATGCGCAAATTGTATCTACGCCAGTCGCATCGGCAATACGGTTCCAATCCGATTCTAAACCGACCGATTCTTCAATTAATCATTAGGGGTAATGTAACATTTTGTTCGGTCTGGTGTCGGTCTATTGTCGGAACCCTTGGTGTGACTTGGCTACCATGCAGTCACTTCTCAGGCACTAAAGGCATCAAGGAAGTTGTTGTCAAGTTATACGGAAGGGCCAAGCTATATAAAGGATCTGATCGAATCTCATCTCAACTGACCAGACCCCGCAGGTAAAGAGCCGATGATAAACGTTAGATGATCAGTATTGACAGGGAATGTAAAGGGAACGTCATCTAGTGGGACGGAAAGGGGTGCAAGAGAGGGGAAGGGCACGATTGGACAAAAACTGTTGTCCCTAATGCAAGGTAGCATTTAGTGACATTGCCGAAAATAGAAATGGAAAATGAGGATTATTCATAAACTTTGTTGATTTTATAATAAGTACATGTACTGTCGAGATTAAGATCAACCAAGCGAAACAAAAAGTGGCCACTGTAGACAGGCGACCTTCACATAAAGGGGAGACTCAAAGACAAGTTTGATAACGTATTTTGATGTAACCTTACTATGGTACATGTAATATTGTACAATACATGGACGTGGGATGGGGGCTTGATGTAACCGATTTTCGTTATTCCAAGCGTATTGTCTGTAATTTCAAACAAAATCGATCTGGATGTTCACTCATTACAAAATAAGATATGACACTCAAGATTATGATATTAGGTTAAGAAAAACATGTTGATTCGTTCACTGAATACGCCGAATGTTTGTTTTGTATGCAAAGATTAATTTATTAATAACCGCCGGATATAAAGACCTTCAAAATAACTACGAACATGAGCCTTGAATATTCTCTTATACAATAACATTACAGAAGATATTGAACAAAAGGGAAAACACAGAAATAGATAGAGTGAGAGAAAGAAATGGAAGGGGGAGGAGGAGGGGGAGGAGAGGGGGAGGAGAGGGAGAGGGGGAGGAGAGGAGGAGGGGGGAGGTAGAGGGGAGATGCTTTAAATAACTGTTGTTTTTTTTAAAGGATAGTTTGTCGATACCTTCAAAATTGAAATGCTCTAAAAAACGGAAATAAAACGTTTGCATTGGCACCTGGCTTCTATAACGAGCAGGAATGAGGTCGCTCAATCCATGTCTGAAACAATAAAACTTTACGATAAAAAGAGCCGGAATGACGTCTTTGCCCTATTTTCCTTTTTTGTAAGTTCTAAGGAAAATGGCATAAACTATGTGCTTTGATATAGACAGTAGATTGATGTACTGAGGAACGAATTGAGAAACCGACAAAAATATCTCGAATAATTAAGGGGCAAAACGAAAGAAAGGGGCATAATCAAATGTGGCATATTAACCGTTGCTATTGGTGGTGATGGTGCTGCTGTTTTTGTTGTTGGTGTTGTTGTTGTTGGAAATATTTATTATTTGTGAACCATTTGGGTAAACAGAATTTTTCGAATTTGGATGCGTGCTTGTCGGCATATTTTGCAGGCATCCCCTCCCAGTTAAAAAAAGGTCCCGTGACTCTCGATTGTTTAAGGCCTATAAAACATGTATATCTATTTGGATAGAGACTTCCTTGTACAATATATAAACCGACCTTCGGAAACCAAATCCTTAGACTAATAATTGGATCCTTCCTACCCGGATATCTGTTCCTCTTCAAGTTTAGAGCCTTTCTCTCTGATCGTTGGCCTAACCTTTTCTTTATCTCAACCAGGGAACATAATACGAGGTATTGTAAGTGATACAAAATTACATTACGTTTAACCCAAATCCAAGATTATTGAACTCGTAATCTAATCAAAGAACCAGTTTTGTGATAAAGTTTGAAACGATAATACACTTTGTTTTGAAGAAGAATACTATGATATTCACTTCTTTGATATGAAAAGAATGCTTCTTTAAAAATCTGGTCATCTTTATGTTTAATATTCTAGTATCATGATTATAAGTAGCATTGGTGCTAACCTAAATCAAATGTAACATCATCATTGCTTATTGAAGGAGCAGTGGTCTCAAAACAAGGAGCAAGATCCTAGATTCAAAACAGTCGACGTGGAAGTGCACTTATTTGGTCAGGCAATCAGGCTCAATTACTTTTAGTCAACTGCATATGACGTATAATTGTAGGTCCCTTGGTTATCTATCTACAATCACATGCTAACAATCCTCAAGTTGGTAGTCAGCTTTAAAATCAAATATATAAACAAAATCTGCTAATCATAGAACATAACTACGTCCCGCATTGCATCGTTCTGTATACCTTTCCCACACGATTCTACGCTATAGTATGATCACCTTCTTCATGTTCTTGAGGGTAATACTTTCTCCATGTTCACTGAACGTTTGTCTGGTATTTTACGATCAACTTCTATACGTTTTGACAGTTTAACCCTGTCTTACGTCATGGCTCGTTGAGCTGTCAGAGCAGATAACTGAGCTTACTCATAGCTCTGACCAGGAAGGTGAGACAGAGCTATGAGTAAGCTCAGTTATTCCTGGGAGATGTGAGTTTAAACTCACATCGCCCTGGTTATTCTGCAGAATCCTGATTAGGCTAAGGTGTGTTGTAATGCGTGCTTTATCGGGGCTTTATCATGTCACACGATTTCAGTCGGTTGACTTTGGGAGAAAACGTAAAAATTTGCTTCCACAAACATGCTCTTGCGACAAAGACTTCTCGGTCTTTAAAGGGAAATGTACATGAAAAGCATTCAATTCACATGGCTGAGCTTTGATCTAAGCTTGAATTCACTATGTGTAACGAAGAGTCGTCAATAAAATCAATCTTTTAGAAGACAGGTTCTTGAGCGACCCCTGTGGTTTTTCCCAAGAGAACTTCTCGACACCTAACGACAAGACTGATGATGTAAGCTGTAGGAAGGGCTTCCAGGTAACCTCACAACTCACCTCATAGATAAAGGCCAAGGCGAAACTTCATGTACTGCTACATGACGTCAGTTAAAGGGACTTTATGCTCTCGCTCTATAGATTTACACCTTACAACATCCATAATATTAAATTATTATTAAATGAATCTGACATATCGGCGCTTCATTTTTTGTTCGGCATATGAATAGCATATATAGAATGTAAAATTATCATGATTATAGATAATACAAATTACACTAAGATAAGAGTGCAAAAGCCTATGCGATATAATACTGAGGTTGAGAATGAAGGTCGCTTAAAGGTGCAGACACAAAATTACCCCTTGGTTCGGTTACATCGCTCATTTGTAATGTACGTCAAAAACATGAAGGTTTTTCTTATTCTGGAAGAAATCCACCATAAAACGCAGTTAAATATGTAAGAGTATGTGGATAATATGTTGTTTGAGATCATTGAAGTAACCATCAGACCATTAAGCACCGAAAGGGCTCACAACGATAGATTGTTGCGAGTATATCAATAACAGCAGGTGTTGCCAGCTAAAATTGTCAAGATCGTTATCATAACGCCCAAAGGCTAATTTGATTTAGACGAGATGCTCAAAATAGAAGACGGAATAGAAGAAAGAAATACAAGTATAATGTTTCCCTACAAGAATACAAACCAAGCAAGCGTAGAACTAATTAGAATAGAACTGATGTGCCAAAATGACAGGCTGTGTGAGATAGCAGGGAGGTGTCTCATCTCCCTGGAGATAGTAAAAAATACACGAATTAGAAGAAAGAAACCCCCAAAAAAAAAAAAAAAAAATAGAGAGTAAGATTTTTATTTTAAAGAAAAGAAGAAGAAGGGAAAAACAGGAATCCCTGGAAAATGAAGGGGAAAGGGCAAGTATTTGACAAATAGTACAGGATAAAGAAGACTTCATTTCCATGCTTTTGAAAACAACGAAAAATCCATGCTGCAAAAAGAAGTTAATAGGCAGAGGGAGTTTAACGCATTAACGTAACTTTCTTATCAAAATATGCGCAAGAAAAATGATTGGTCCTGATGAGTGAGAGTACGTCCTACAGTGAACTCACAAAACATTAGGATCGACCTTCTACGCAATTATTTAATTAATTCCTTCCCTTAAGGATTTGAAGTCTGATCTCTATATGGGGCAAATGGATTTTAATGTGAGGGAGAAGAGGGCAATGATACGTCTGTCTATTACCTGAGTAAAAACGCACAAATACCTCAGTCACAACGCTATATACCGACTCTAGAACAACAGATTATTGGCATTTTGGCAATTGTCTTCGGTCTGATGTCAATCTCGTTGGTGTTACTGGGGTGTTATGGCTTGTAATGATCTGGCAGGGGTCTCTTGAACTACGGATATATCACGGAAGCTCATATCTGATCACCTGGATCTCATGCATGTTAATTACCCTTAAAAAATGTTGTCTTATAAAGTGGGTACAAACGTAGGAGGAATGTAAAAAAGTTATTGTCCTGTTCATCGCATGACGTGTATTATAAATGAAAACCCAAAACCCTTTAAATCCATTCTGTTGGCCAACAGGTGAATGATTCAGCAGTGATTTTGGGAGGGTGGGTGGCCATGATTGCGCCCAGTTCATAACTGTTCCCTACGTTTGTTCAATGTTATTAAGTTTATTTATTTCAAAAAGTGATTTATAATATTTCTAAAGAAAATACGAACGTTTCATTCAACATGTCCCATGTATGTTTCTATACATCAAATAATTTAACGACTTTACTCAAAGAAATGTGACATATCGAATTTCCTTCCTTCAATACGGTGCGTAAAAGTAATCTGACAGAGATATACAAGACAAAAAGAAATTCACAATTTTCAAAAAATGTCTATCCTTATTACATCATTATACATAACTATAATTTTCTCTCCAAAACGAATGATAGTAAACTCTTAAGGAGGCAGTTTGTATCTTCGGTCTTTTTTTCTTTCTATAATTTCTCTTTCTGTCTTCCTCTCGTCAATGATTCACGTTTCAGTATCGTTAAGTCTAATTATATACCAGTTAATTAGCCATAACATTAGATGATGAGTCATGCTGACTTCCTCTCTACACGTCCACTCTAAGAATTGGCTATACAAATATATCTGAAATAGCCTGCTATGTTGTTAAACCTTAACAGACGTTACAGAGAAAATCTATCATAATTATAATATATATGTAGTCGCTCTGCTTTTTGTTTATCTTCCGTCTCTCTCTTTCTCTCTCTCTCTCTCTCTCTCCCCCTCTCTCTCTCTTCTGTTTCTCCATAAATGATTGAGACTTGGACTTTTAAACTTGTAGAGAGTGCATCTCCATCCAGCGTATCCAGAATACGTACAGTGTGTGCGCGGGCGTAAGTGTGTTTTTGTTTATGTGGGTGAGTGTGTGCGAGTATCAGGGTGTGTGTGTTCAGAATTTATCTACACATGATATAAAAAAAAAAATAATAACATTGCCCTATTGCCGTTCGTATCAATCAGAACAACAGATTATTCCCGTTTTGTTTATAATTAAGATTTTTGAGAGATAATCAGTGCCCGTAAATCAGCTTTTTATGAAGTCATTTGTGACAAGAATAATACTTAATCTTCCGCTATAGCTTCGATGTCACAGAATCTTCGTAAGCTTTGAATAAATTTCAGTTGCGGTGGAATCAGTGTTATCAAAATGTTGGGGCGGGGAGGAGGTGGTGGTGGTTGTACTAGAAGGGGAATTTCGCAGAATATAGGAAGCATGTGACCATGACAAGAGAGAGAAAGGAAATGATAAATTTCAATCACACGACTATCACCAGTAAAGGTGACACCTTTCGTGCTTCTTAACAGTGAGACACACGGCAAAAAGAGGCTTACGATTCAATGACAATGGCATTTACTAGTATTATTTACATAAAAAGTAGACAAACTTCGGTGAACTAGAAGCAAATGGTTAGATAAGGGATATACTTTATACTGGCTGAAATACTATTTCAAACGCGTACTTTTGATAAGGTCCGAATGGAATAATAATATTGGGAGACTCGTAATAGCTATCATAAATAACAATCACAATACATAATTATGCAGTCAGGTGTAGGGTTAATCTCGGATGTGTGTTATATAGGCTAAATTTATATCGTTATCATGTAGTGTATTTTTAGAAAACTTTTGCCTAAAGGTTACATAAAGCTCAGTTGCGTAACTACTGAGGGAGCACGGCATAGAAAGAGAAAGAGAGAGAGAGAGAGAGAGAGACCAATGTGGAGGGGATGGGGAAAGGAAACTATACCTCCTCCCACACCCTCCCCCTAACTGATGGTTTTGTAAATTCAAATTTCCTCCTCGTGGACAGACCGGTGCCACCCCTCCATTGAGGCCAATGGCCCTTCAAAGAATGAGCTTAATTTACGCCATGCACTGGTAAATAATTTCAAAATCACCAAATCAGTGACATGGAAAATAGCATATCTCGTAACTAAAGCTTGCGAAAATCAGCTCTAGAATTAATATTTTGACATGCATGCGACTGCACATTGCAAATGTCAAAAAGTAAACAGGAAGCTTGAATTTAATAAGATATTAAGGGCAATCGGAATAACCACGATAACGTTACTAGTACCCATGACACTAAGTACAGGTTTAATGAAATCTAGGAAATGTAGACTTGAGATGCAGCATATTTATACGAATAATCAATCCCTCTCACAATAAAGTCATCTTTTCGCACATTCTTAATTTAACTGACTGTCTATTTGGGTGTTAGAGCTGTCAAAAAACCTGACAAGGGCGCCTGATCACTACGAACATGAAAAATATCCTATACTTTCTCTGGCCCTTTATACCTACGATGTACCATAACTCCCAAATGAAAGTGGAAATATAGTTTTTAATCAATGCTGCGTAAAATGCCAATAGTATTATAGACATCTGGGGGGCGTTTCATGAAACAATTAGTCGGTGGTTTTCACCGACTAATATCATTTTCACCGACAATTTTATTGTCACCGACTATTTTCCAGGCCTCTGATTGGTCAAATTTAGTAGGCGCCGACAGTTGTCGGTGGACAAATGTTGATGAAATGCCCCCCTGCTTAATGTACAACAATAATACAGAACTTGTTACACCTGGGCCCCGTCTTATAAAGAGTTACGATTGATGCAAGTCCTCCAATCAATCGCAAGTTTGACTCTGATATGTACATAGTTGCGATTGATATCAATCACAAATGAGTTGCGATTATTATAAACTCTTTATACGACGGGGCCTAGAATTCCTCAAAATTCGATATGAGGCATTGGAAATCACGAATTCCGTGCTTTGGGCTAACCTGGTCAGAAAAAGAACTCCGTTTTCCCCTTTTATTTCATGAAATTCTTTAGATTTTTGTTTGTTTGTTTGTAAAGATTTTCTCTCAAATACATATTGTAGAAATCATTCTTAACAAAACTGGATACTGGATTGTGCATTGATATTTTGGATTAAACATAAATTGCAATAATACAAAGAAAACATAGGTACATTTTCATAAACTGTTAAGAAAACAGTTTCATATATAAGGTCTTTG
Organism: Mesocentrotus franciscanus; assembly: GCA_037976565.1. NCBI lineage: Eukaryota > Metazoa > Echinodermata > Echinoidea > Camarodonta > Strongylocentrotidae > Mesocentrotus > Mesocentrotus franciscanus. Next base: position 28,034,951 of record CP137678.1, on the reverse strand, counting down.
AATACTGGGCATCAAAATGCAATCGAAGGCTCACTTGGTGCGTGATAAAGATGCTGAAATGATTCAATTACATGGCGATGCCACAATGCTGCGGTCAACTGCATTTATTCATTTGATGTTTTGTCAATGACCTTCAGTATTGTAGAAAACATCCCTCCGTTGACCAAAAAATAAATCGACTCGAAGGATGCTATAATGTTTTGCGGATTAAAGGGGATTAGCAGAAAATCAGTGAATTAGAGAAGGAAGGCCGAAAACGATTGAATGGCAAACAATCTCACCCTGTTGGTGAGCTAGTCTCTGGCGTTTATATAAGGCGTAATTATCATGTATTCCTTTGATGAAAATGGAATGGGAGCAGAGTAGGTATGAAAGAAGAAGGGGGAGGGGCTGAGATGGTCAACCCTTAAATAAGAGGGATCTACAGAAACAGACAGGGAGGTGAATAGATACACGGTATAGAGAAATGGATGTAGGATGGAAAGGCTGATCGACAGACACACGGATACAGGGGAGGGGAGGGTTGGGATTTGTTGCGAACCTATGATCAGCCGATGACTGAGAATATGAATATCTGGACATCATCTATTGTATGCTATCCCCAAATCACAAGAATGATCATGCTATCGCATTAAGTTGAAATGTTTTGCCCATCCCGATGCCAAGCATGCCATGAAATAGCATGCTACATGGATAACCAATTTGGAGGGTAAAGGCCAAATGACGAACAGGGGTGGTTCGGGGGCACTAGTATTGATTGAACAGGTTTATTGATTAAGAAAACATACATTCAAAATAGCAGCGGCCAAAGGCTAAATCAAATTGAGTTACCAAGAGTTTTGAAAATACATTCAAATACAAAACACTGAAAATGGGTTCGACAAAATACAGTAATATGCACAATAATATACAAAATACATTTCGAAATATTGCACTAAATAAATCACTAAGGAAATAAAGAAAGACAGGGAAATGAAAAGGACAGACGAGATACAGCTTGAACTAGATGAAGAGGGAGGAATTTAGTTGAAGTAATCGAAATAATTTTACACAGAACAGTTGTACATTATACTTCCACAAGTATGAGAGCTAAAATAGTCAAATATTCAAAATTTGTATTATTTATCAAAATTATTAGGGAGCTATTAGTCTTTAGTTCCCTGTTGACACCAATTAATATGTGGCAAAGAGCTTGCAAAGATAAGCAGTGGCGTATCCAGAGCATGCCCTCAGAAGGGAAAAAAATAATCAAAATTACCATTGTCCATATACTTTCAGTAAGGTGGGTACTGTTTTACTTCACGGGGGTTGGGGCTAGGGGCATCGTCCCAAATTACTTATTTGAAGAAGAAGAAAAAAGTAACTTATTTGAGAATAAGTCATACGCTTCACGCGTTCCGGGCTTACAATAATTCCTAACCTGCTTACTACTTCTGAGGCTGCATTTCTTTTTTCTCGGACAGAAATATTTCAAGAGGGGCACAATGCCCCCTCCCCCCTCCTTCAAATACACTGGCGTAGAGAACATCGAGAAGGAAAGGAGTTTCACTGTTTCCTTTTCCAACAGAAACTTCAACTCTTTTATTATGACACATTAAGACCTACATGTTTTATTTGTTAAATATATTTTAATAGTTTTTGCTGTTGTTGTTGTTGTGTTATTTTTTTGCTTTTGTTTTATTTTCTCAAAGACTACGAATCATTTCACTCTCACTGTTGTAATCCTTATTATACATAGGCTTTACCAAAAACGTTTAAAAAAGTAAACAATGTGCGTAAAACCCGCACCTTAAGATAAGGAGCAAAAGGAATGCATCGGAATTCACGAATATTGCGTGAGGAAATAGTGTTGCCAATAAAGACTGTTACATGTCTGTTCCCCCTTTGGGAACACACATGCCACATTACTCACAACATAATTATGGGGGAAATGTTTTCCTTTGTTCTCAAACAAAATAAGCAAAGGTCTAGCAAAAGAGGGTCATATTGTTTTCTTTCATATTAAAAATAGCCTTATAGGTTGAGTTCTGCTCATGCAATTGCAATGTGAAAGAAATTGTGTGGAAGCGATTGGAAAGGTTGATCATGTAGCACGTAAATTTAGGTGTATACTGGGAGGTTTTGGGATCATCAAAAAGACACGAAATTTGCTCAGTCTTAATTGCTAGGATCGAGTCGGATATACTGTACACAGAAATGTGTAAATGGGACTCCACAAACATTCGGCATGAAAGTTGTGGTCCATAAAACATTTATCTGTTACTCGTCATAATTATTTCGAATATGAAGGCATTTGAAGAGCCATCTTTTTCAGTGGACATTTTTTCTGATACTCTTCCACACTTACATAAGAAAAATGGAAAAGCTTATAAATTATGTTTCATCTTCCCCAGAGCCCAGCCTTCTCTTTAAATACAGTGTTACGAATTACGGCATGTTTTGCAATCACTTTCTCTCCTCATACGCCCCGTAATATGATGACATTGTCACTGTATGATTCATTACCATCGAATGATCATATCACCCTCGACGTTTGATGTTCAGGTTGAACTTTGGCAAGCTTTTCAATAAAGAACATAGGAGAAATGGGAATTAGTAAGAGTTCTTTTGGAACGGGACCAAGGAACCTTAGGGAAATACCGGGGTGGAAATGAAGCAATTTAAGACGTGGAAAGCCTCTCTCAGGCTGATCAGCAACCTTGGGGTGAAAATTAAAATCTTCTTAATCATGTTATGGGCAGGTGTGTGCAGGGGCGTGGCTAAGAGGGAGGAGGGGGTGAAACACATTCCAAATGTGTTACTGCAAGCATCCATTGTCAATTAAGACACTTTTCTTATTTCTTCTCAATTTCTTCTTTTTCGACAATTCGCTAGTTGACTCCTACCGGCAAATTTAAATTCCTGATAAAATGTTGCTTACTTTCAACTTGATTTTAATCACTTTTTACGAAACACGTCGGCACATTTGGATTTTCAGACCAAAGTGACTCCGCACCGGCCCAAAATGGACTGTTCATTCTCCCCCTGCTAGGGATTACTTTTTTGTCCGGTCTGTTGTCAGTTTTGTTGATGTGACTGGGGATTGATCCACACACTCCAACCCAACCCAACCCAATAACTGGTAGGCAACAATAGGTGCACCCCTAGGGTTCAAACTTGAACTATTCATGGTTCAACACTAAAGTATTAAACCATTCAAACTTTAATGGTGGGCAATTGTACTCATTTTTTCGCACCCTTAATATTCGGGTTTGTCAAAGCGGTCATTAAAGTAAGTACATGTACATGCAACGCATACGAAATTGAACTTGTGAAAGTACATACTGTAAGGAGCGCTTTATAAAGCCTGCGGTAGAGATTAATAAATGGAAATGAAATACGTGTATTATTTGTCCTTTCTTAAGATGTACACATAGGAATATAATATGTTTCATCTATTTGTTTGATAAGACTTATATGCGACCTGTACGTATAGTAACTGTAACCTTATGAGTTCCGTACAATACTAGTAAAGCTATTTGACATTGAGCACTTATGAGTCATCCTTGATATTCATTTCTCGTGCTATAATTATGTGTATACTTGACGAGTGAGATGAATTAATTGAAATAAAGCAGAAGGGTGCCCTGTTTATATTTATACTTTACGAGAGAAATAAAATAAAGAAAGGAAAACAAAAATAAACCTACGATTTCTTCCCGTAGCCAACCTAAGCAGTTGTCCATCCTCTCCCCTCTCTCTTTCCATGTCATCTTCTCAACGTTTCCATTTGTGAATTTCCGCGCTGTCTCCGTGAATTTGACATGTTCCTCATCATCCTCCGCCTCATCTCCAGGCGCGTCATCCTCCCTGGTGATCGTATTATCACCTTGGCTATTGTTGTCGTCGCTCGACCCGATTCCCGAGTCCTTCGAGTTCGACAGATCGCTGGTCGTCGATAAATCCGCGGTGGCTAGCTGCACAAATCGGACGGCACCGCGGTGAAGCGATGCACTTTTCTGCTTTGAAATGTCATTTTTCTTTGCTATATGGTTGGAGTTTGTATCTATTTCTTCTTTAACGGTGTAGATATCGTGATAGAAGGTTGATTTGAGGACAGGTTGGGAGTAACTGAGGGCTAGTTGCCCGCCGATGTTATTGCACGCTACAGCCGCCATTAGTGAAACAAAGTACAAAAGTCACCACTGAAAATCTAGATAAGGACAAATCCAAGTGTAGGGAAAGAATCGTGTAGATTATCCAGGCAAATCTCGTGAAATGAAAGTATTCTGTCTCCGAAAGTTCGTTTAAATCCTTACTATCTCCTATGAATAGTAGCTTTCAGTAGTGAAGAGTTGAAGACACATCCGTAAACACAACAACCATTACAACCACAAATTAATTATATTATTGAAGGCTAGAAAAGGCGAATTATCAAAACATGCTTTCTTAAGCAAGACTCGCTGTGTCCTTCGTTTAATAAGATTGATAAATCGACTTCCCACTATAGTCAGATATCTGAGGATTGCATGCGTCCTACTCTCCAAATGCCTTATAAACTCGTCTGTTTAAACGATGATCATCAGCATTTCTCATTCTCAGATGAGCGGCGAATTTCTTCTACAGGCGATGAAGTGCTTATATTTCCAATGGCATGAAAGAGACTGAACTCATCTCCAAGTAAACGGCGTAAAATGATTGAATCTGTTAAACACGACGAGTCGGGTTAATCCACTTTTAATGAAGAGGTTTCCAATCTTGAGGAAGATTTTAAATAACACCTTTGCATTCAATGACGTGCTTGCAAATAAACCCGACTTAAAAAAAAAAAAACTCAGTTGAGTGTTTTTTTCCAAAAAGCGCGGGAGGAGAACAAACACTTTCTCGCCGACTTGAAATCCTTGTCTCACCCACTCAAATACCTGATAAGAAAGTCAAAATCGTCGTTTCGCAAGAATCTACGTCAGTCCCGTTCGAGAATCCACCGCGATCACCCGTCACTGATGGAAAATGTGTGCTAAAGTGACATCAGCAGACGACAGTTATGTATACGTCCAAGCGGGATATCGTTTGCGGACCGTGTTTTGTGTCGTCTGCTCTCGCGCGCGCGTGCACAGGAAATCCAATCTTGACAGCAAACTACACTTGAGGAAAGTACAACAATTAGAGAAGTAGAATGGTGACAGTTTGAATGAAATCGGCCAAAAATAAATAAAAAGGTATACATTCTTTTGAAAGTTGTAATTATTATAGGTGATTGGCTGAATCGGTAATGTCTCTGTGATGTAGTGGTGGACAACTTTCTCATTTGTTCCAACACACAGACAAATTAAAATTTCAATTTTAAAGCCACACTGTACTACTTGTAGCTACTTGCTCCCTCTATATAGAAAACAATGCCTAAGCGGTGCACGTTGGTCCCCCATAATCCTCTTTTTCTTATGTTAATTTACAGCTGAGTTGCTGAGATACCCACCTGTCAGTGACCACGTTAATCCCTCTAATCCCTCTTGGCCAAACTAGTACAGAGGGGCTTTAAAAAGTGTATGACTTGGGAGGGTCTATTTGCTTTAGATGACCTATGATAATATGATATCTGTAATATATTTTGAGTAGTGCCCCAAGGGAGATGGCACTACGGAGAAAAACAAAAATTAATGATATCTTTGTACATGACAAACGGGAGAGTGATCAATCACGTCGTCACAATCCCCTGACCAAACTGCCAATTTGATATTCGAATAGACTTAGTGATCTCATATATCTAAAAAAAAACATAACTTTCGTATAATTGGTCCGATTTATTTCAAACTTTCGTTATTCTGTTTATCTTAATTTTCTGCTTTCATACATTAATGAACTTCTTACTAGGGTTGGATTGCCCTTTAATTGTTGTTGGATATTGTCATCGTGTAGGGGCTTCGGTACAGGGGGAGGTGAATGAGAAGGGGGAAGGGAAGGGGAGCTAGGGAAGGGGGGGCGGGTCGGGCAGCACCTAACTCATACAATCATTATTTAGAAACCGACTTTGCATCCCAGGGGCGGATCCAGCCGGCGGCAAGGGAGGGAGCCTAAAAAGGAAAATTTGAAAATCGTGCCGTCCGATTTTTCGCTCAGTGGGGGTAGTGAGCACAATTTTTTTCCACCGCCACCCCCTTGGGCGCCAGGGGAGGGGCCCATCTTCTTCTTTTTTCAAAAAAAGGGTGTTTTTACGGGGTTTTTTTTTGCTAGGGGAGGGGGCCCGGGCCCCCCGGGTCCCCTCCCTGGGTCCGCCACTGTTGCATCCAATTTCCTTTGATTTTGTTTACTTTGACAACTCGATCGCAACTACTTTCCCAAAAAATAAACTTAAAGCAATTTCAATGTAGCCTTGTCCATCACGTTTAGATATGTACAAACATCACAGTTACATATTACGTAATCCGGACATGATTTCTATAACTTTAAGATATGCAAGTTGATATTTAGAAAGTAGTTGTGATCGTGTTTGTCATTAAATTCAGATTTCAAGTTAAAATATACATTTCCCTACCGCAGATCAAGTCAGGCCAAGAAGCAAAACAAAAGTTGAAAGATATGCCACAGCCCACTGAGGTCTACACATGCACAGTGCTTGGAGTCTAGCTCTGTTCTACTAGTAATGGTGAATCAGACTCACAGACTGGCCGGTTTCCAAAAGGCAATTTGTTTAGAACTCTCTTGAATTTGTCCACAATTTTATTTATTCATTCCTTCTGTAATATTGTGCTTTACTGTCCATATTTTACTTTAATTTTCACCTTTTCATTCTTTCCATAAATTCTTTTAATTTTTGTTTTTGTTTTCTTCGATTTTCCTGAATTTCCTTGAATTTTTCAATTTGCTAGACACTTTCAAAATTCCTTACTTTGTTTTACTTAAAATAAAGAAATTTACTTGACAGTGGAAGCCCTGCAGACTGACACAGATTAGTGATGATTCGTTTTCATTTACGAGTCATACGCCCGCACACGTTTCCTCATGGTCAGGGATGACATTGTGTACATCATCAAATCAGGAACTACGAGTACAGCCCACGTTTTCCTTTTTTGAAATGGTTTTCACCTCGATTCGTGTTAACCCAGCAGTGGGTTTCCACCAATAATAATAATGGCTTTGACAGAATAAAAAGTTCACTCATAGGGCGAGGAAAAGAGTCGAGGAAACTGCATAATTATGTGTTTTAAAATGTTTGTAGTTGGGTATCATTATAATTCAGTAAGTTATGTTATCAAAGCCACGCATTAAAGGGCATTCCAACCCTTCTAATAAGTTCATTTGAATAAAAGCATACAAATCAGAGAAACAGAATGGCGAAAGTTTGAAATAAATTGGACAAATATTAAGAAAGTTATGAGTGTTTGAAATATGAGATCACTACAGTTGTGCGAATCTCAAACTACTCAAAATTTATGATGGAGAGTACATTATTACAGGTCCTCTAAAAAGAACAGACCATCCCGAGGCATACATTTATGAAAAGTTGACATTTTAGTCCTTTTGTGTATTGGAGCAAATGGGAAAGTTGTACGCCACTACATCACATAGACATTATCAATTCAGCCAATTTGAAGAGTCCATACCTGATAGTAATTGCTACTTTAAAAAATTCGTAACTTTCTAATTTTTTGTCTGATTTCATTCAAAATTTCATCAGTATGCTTTTCTGATTTTTCTGCTTTATTCTAGACAAGTTTGCTACAAAGGTAGGATTTCCCTTTAAATGTTCAGTAATCGCAACTTTTAATGTAAACACATTTACTAATACGGACTTTAGTGATAGTATAGTTATATCGACTGCTACGAGAGGACTAGCTGTTTCTATACGCTCAAGGGATAGTTGAATCCCTTGGGGTGATAGCAGGGGATTCAACTATCCCGCGAGCCAGTATAGAAACAGCTAGTCCTCGAGTATTAAAGCAGTCGATATGACTTTTATATGCCGAATTAAAACAAAAATCTACCAAGAATTCTTACCTTAGCCTTTTAGTGAGTAAAAATTTGTTAAAACATTACAGAAAATCTGAAACACTGTCTGTTAATCTTCGCTTAAAAAATGAGTGAAAGTTTCAATCATTTGGGAATCGCAGACAAAGAGCACTGTATGGCGTCCGTGCTCGCACGTAGACAATTTTAACACGCAAACCAATGGGGATCGCAGTAAACCAATGGGAATCGCAGGATAATGAGGTGTGAGGGTAGAAACTTTTAACTAGGCCCTGTGGGCTATTGCTATGCCCTGTGAGTTGGGCATGGCTTGAAATCACGACTCCAATTTCGACCAATCAGATGGCTAGATTTTTAAAGTGAGGTATATAATGAGTTTTATAGTCAAGGATCTATGTACTATAATAAGAAAAAGGCGCATTTGATAGCATTAAAAATAGAGCACGTTCATACTTTGAAAAAGATAGTTTTTGGGCACTTATTAGAGGTGAATAGGGGCAGTTTTAACAAAAAAGGGGAGATGTACATATTTTAGAAAGGTCAAAAGGCACTTGTCATAAGTAAAAAGGGGCACTTATCAAATGTGAAAAGAGGGCACTTATCAAAAGTGAAAGGGGCACTTATCAGATTTGAATAACAAAATCACGGGCTCATTCTATGGCAGGGGCGAAAATCCCCCCTTCTTTAAGAAAACCAGGAAAAAGTGGGAAATGGGGATAAAATGCGCAAACTTGAAACCGATATGCAACCATATTTAGTACACCTTCACGTAACAGATAATACCAATGAAAGGTCATACTCTATTGAAAACAATGTCATTGTTCCAGTTGTTACAAATAAAAGGGGGGGGGGACTTATACGAATAAAAACGGGCACTTTAAGGGAAATTGAAAAGAGTGTGTGGGGCGCTGGGCCCCCTCTGCCTGTGACCCCTCGGGAGCTCCACCTCTTAGTTGTTTTCTATTTTTACCCAGGGCAATTTATTTTTCCTTCGAGGCAACACTGCATAGAGAAAGTAGTTTATGAGCGAAATACATCGCTTTTAACAGCGCCAGCTAAGACGACATAGCTATAGCCCAGTTCAGTGATTCGCACTCGCGGCGCGCTGCGCACCTGGATATGATATGATAGCTGGCTAGCTAGCTATATACTTTTTCATGTGCTTTCATTATTTCTCGCGCGTTTACTTGTTGCAGACGTAAACAACTTTTTCTCTCTGCTTGGACAACTGTAATTGGATATAATGGAGCTTTTTGCAACGGTACACGTTGCATTTATCGCGTCATTATTATTGTCAGGTAAGAACCAAAGTACCTTAGTGTTTAGTGTGTTTTTAGTGAGGAAATGTGGATATCCTATGTGTATTTTGATGCCTGCAAACTCTGAATAGATGCGAGAATCTGGAGCCCGGTCCGATATGTGTCATATTGTGTTGGTAAAGACATATGGTGTATCCCCGTTACTTGCAGACAGAGGGAATGAGTGCAACCAGAGCTGATCAGGTGACGGATAGTGTGGGCATTGTTTTCTTGCATAAATTGGCAATCGGATCTACAATTCTACATTGAGGCTAGATAGTAAATTTTATATTAAGATGCATGTCATTATTTGTTGATTACTAACTTAATTCTGGTGATTCCTGTGTCTCAATCATGCTCAATTCATTCAATTCAATGTCTCAAAATTATAATATAATATTGTTTATTTTTAGACTCTGGTTTAATTAGATTTATTCGGTTGTTATGTTTTCTTTTGCTTTTGTTTGTTTAAAGTTTTGTTTGTATGTTGTTTTGTTTGTTTGTTTTCTCTTTTTTAGAATTATGGTTAGATTGAGACTCGGTCTCGGTCAATGCCCATACTACTTGCATGTGGCTGTGATTTCTGGCAGCCCATTACAGCATGTTAATTGTTTTTATTTCACTCGCTTTGTTCCTTTAACTTTTGTTAACAAGTATATTGTTTTGCTTTTGGTTTTACAATGTCTGTTCATTCTTGAGAGATTTACTGTGATGAGTACAAGACAAAAGGCTTCATTCAATATGTCTGTATTCGTTGCTATTCTTCAAAAATATGAAATTGTGAAATAAACTCATTTGGCATTGACCAGCAGAAATCAAAATATATTAATTTTCCTAACTCTTTTCCTGACATATTTACATTTTGCAATATTTCTTACAGTATTTAAGTTGATAACATGCCAGGATCAAGTCCAAACTCCAGGCACAGTCTCTGTCACAGAAGGTGAAACAGCTACCATAGATTGCCAATTTGATCGCTCAAAGCTGGTCGCATTGGATTGGAAGAAGGGAGAGGACGTGAGTAGCGCTACGTCTCTCGTCAGATTATTTAGGACACAGTAAGTTATCATTTCTTATCACTTCAGACTTAACAAATTGTCTCACACATATTTTGAACCCTGACACAACAAAGGTGTCATACTTTTTGAGGGGAGACATCAAATTCAATGAAGTTATTATTCAAAAGAAGAAAATAGAATCTTGAAAGTTTTTTGGTTTCCATTGTTTGTATCCATTCGGTCAGGTATGGTTTCATTTTAGTATTGAAAACGCATTGTACACAAAGTCAGAGTGCGTTAGATTCAAAGAGTTAACACTTGGGTTGCTTTCTTTGTCTCTCTGCACAGTCACTGATTTGCCATGCATGCATTTTTGCACTAAACAATGTCCAGTTTTTAAGTCCCTACCATTAATATCATCTTTTCAGAGCCAGAAGGATGTCAACTCTGTGCTTAGTATACAAGTTAAAAAATTGCCCTTCTGGCTCTAAACAAGTGAAATGTTTGTAAATCGTGAATAAATCAAATATGAATGAAAGTCTAGGGCAGGTAAAGAGAAATGGTAATAAATACATTTTTATTTTAGTGTGCTGAATTCCGGAAAAAATTGCTTGTATGATGTACATGTAGATAAGGGGCTAGTTTCTGGAAACCGTCATAAGTCTAACTAAGTTTACAGTAGACACCCCATAGAAACTTAATTCTATAACACATGTTTCAACGGGATGTCCAAGAAGTTGGACCTGTGACGGTTTCGAGAAACGGCCCCCTGATCAATAAATGAACCAAATTTCCTTCATTTTCTTTGTCTAACAGAACATTTTATGGCAGTGATCCTAGGTTCAATATGACAAATGATAATTATTTGACAATTACCGGAGCCACACAAGCAGACAATGGAGTTTACTGGTGTCAGGTGACATTGCAAGGCATCTTTGAGTCATCGACAAACCTCACAGTATTACCAGGTAAGAAGAAATGGGTTCATATTAGTTCAAAACTTTAGATAGTCAACAAATATCCATTGATCACTTCGTGAACTGGAACGTCCTGCAGAGTATTCCCCTCTCCTAGCCTTGTGTGCCAGGCTGTGACTGTGAGGCAGAACACAATGAATGATGGATTGTACAACACATGCTCGGGCAACAATAGCTCTGCATTCACAGTCCTACACTAGTACACTAACTAAATTCCTAATTTCAACCCTGGATCAAACACTACACTGAACAATAACCCTAAAACCCCTAACAACCTAAAACCCAATTGCAACCCTACCCGTATCCCTATCTTTGATGAAATAAAGCCCAGAGTACTTGTCCCTGGAGTGTACAGTGTATGTCAGATCACCAAATAATAACATGTTGGCTAAAAACCACTACCAGTAAAAGTTATTCTATTGTAAATTTTGGCATCAAGGTTTTTTCAAAGAATAGAGATTATGCACTGTCTAATGTATATAAATTTTGTAGTCTACTGAACACTTTGTCTTTTTGGAGCCAGGAAGGTGTTTACTCATTACTTTTAAACAAAGAGTTAACGCCCTTCTGGCTTGTGGTGACTTGTTAATATCATAATTACTTATTAAGAGCAACCAGTTTCTGTCGCTATTATTCAGAGAGATCCTTGTCCACCATTCATCCTGTTGTCCGGTTTGCAATTTATCAGTAATTATGAGCTGTTGGTAAATGATTCAATGAATTGTGGTACATTATTTTCTTTTGACCAGGGTTTCAGGAATCATGTCCTCATCATTTCTAACAAGCTTGAAACAAATTGGTGAAATTGGTATTTCCTTCTTGTTTTCTTCTTACCAACCACTTGAAACCAAGTTTATCAACGTCTGATCTTTTTTTTTCTTCAGATCTCTTGAACGCATTGTTATCCCTTTTTTCAAGCTACTTATTCATTTTCTTTCTTTCAACACTCTTTAGGCCAACTTGTTGAAAAATTAACAAGGATAATATTGACAATTATGATGAATGTACAATTCTAACACGTTGAATGCTATAAAGCAAAAGAAAGCTCAATAATATTAAACCCATTTGAAAAGCATGTTATAGAATGAAATTAAAATGAAATTCAACAGGTTGATGTTTTGTAGTTCATGCAAGTTTCCTTTTCTTAAGTTGTTTATTTATCAAGAGAAGAGGAAAATCAAGTATAAAAAAATATATATAATTACAGAAATCCCTCGACATGTATGCTCGAAACTTCTTTCATTTCATATTGTTTTCTTCATGATTTTAAAGTAAAATGCCTTATAATATAAGTACAAATAAATGCAATTTATATGATATTAATGTACTTTGTGCATGTATATGACTGTAATTTGGCACAGGTGCTGAAATATTTGCCTTGAACTTCTGCAACTGAAATAATATTTGAATAATAGTACAGATGTATTTCTTTGTGCATTTATGTGAATAAGGTGGGGGAGAAGAAAGACAGAAGGGAGAAAGTGAGGAGGAGATAAAGGAGAGAGAGAGAGAGAGAGAGAGAGAGAGAGAGAGAGAAATATGGAGGAGGTAAAGAAAGAGGGAGGAGGGAGAGAGAGGATAGGGGAGGAGAAGGGAGAGGAGGAGGGGGAGGAGGATAGAGAGAGAAATAATCCAAACATTACAACTTATGATGGAATCGACATTGCGCTTATGTTTACATAGCGCTTATGCCCAGGAGTGACAAGAATGGAAACATTGTAAAGTACAGAAATAATGGAATTAAATCTTACACAAACATAATTACGCCTAAAAGGTCCTTTTTACTGTCAATTACTTTTGTGCATATGACCCATTTGGGGTCATGAGATAAAGACAAAAAATGTGATAAAACTTAGAAAATTTGAGAACTGAAGTGAAAATATTTCACCCAAAACAATGCAGAGCTTTGCCCAGTTGTGTGTTTCTTAAATTCGTTTTGTGTCTACAGACTTTGTATGTGAGCAATAAATTGCTCTAAACATAGTGCCGCTCATCATCATTATTTGATATTTAAAATAATATGTATTGGCATCTGCTGCGCCCAATTATCACAAAGTTATTTGAAACTTGATGCACACCATTTATTCTATTATACTGTATTTCATAATTTTAAAAGACTGAAAATATATAAGTAAAAAGAGAATGAATTGAATTTAAGTGAAGTGAAATTATATTTTGTGATACAACTTAGATTCAGCCACGAGAATTACTTTTCAGCAGGTCTGAAAGCAAAATGATGTTTGAAAAGGTACAAATAGTGAAAGGTACAAATAGTGGAAGAGTTCTGAGGAAAATGTGGGAGAATAAATGAAGAAAAGACAAGAAAATTGTAACAGTTACATTTCTCGTCCAAGAGGTGAATCTCATATTGATCTTGTCAAAGTTACAATCTAGTGACTAGTGAATACACTTCAAAACAGTCAACCAGGGCTGGTGTTCAATTCAATACTTACTTATATGTCAGAAATTTGAGTATTTTACTCTGGTTTGGCTTAGATAAAATACTTAGCCAACTTTGGTATTCAGTTGAAGCTTTTGGCCAAGTATTTTATCATAAGTTTAAGACAGCTCTCTAGCACTAGCAGGCTTAAGCCAGTTATTTTGGAGGTCTCAATTGGCAGACTAATACTGTTTTCACACTGGCAAAATTTTGCTTAACCCCGGACTATAGGTGGGGTTAAAGGGGGGTCTTAGCCCCACCTATAGTCCGGGGTTAAGCTTATTCTGTTCAGTCACGTATTTACCAAAGTCGGCTAGCCCCACTTATAGTACGGGGTTAGCTCGGCCTGCAAAATAGCAGGGCTAACCCTGCAATTGTGGTGCTAACTCCGCAATCGCAGTGCCAAGCAAATGAATGAGAACCGAAATGAAACATAGTCCGGTACTACGCAATGGAGCGAATTAATGAATATTCACGCTATATAGCTAGTACCGGACTAACGAATTGCAGTGAGAACAGCATGAATTTTCTTATTCCGGATAGGCGCTTAGTACAGGACTAAAAAAGCATGTGTGAAAAGCCAAAAAAGTTAGTCCGGGGTTAAGGATAGTACGGGGCTAAGCAAAGTACGGGGTTAAGCAAAACGAGTGTGAAAAGAGTATTATGGTTTCAGGAGCAGTCATCATAAGCTGCTCACAATTTTGTTAGCGCGCATTTAATGTGATGTGTTTATTGTGCATTATTTTGGGTTGACAAGGTGACGTCACAATGCTTGTAAAAAGTATTTTACTTTAAAATCAGCTTGCTAAAGTAAAATCTTTAGATGTGATGTGAATACGAGCTATACATGCATGTAGTACTTAGCCAAGTAAAATGCTAAGTAAAATACTGATGATGTACTAAATTGAATAGGCCCCTGCCGCCCCTCAGAGAAGAGGAAGCCTTTGGAAAATTCTACTGAATGCTTTCTCCTACACGTAGATCTCTGTTTGCGTTCTTGGAGGGTACAGCATGTTTATGCACATAGACTGGTTATGTAATCATATTGGACAAAAGGGAAACAACAGCTTATACAGCATATCCTTTGGTTAAGGTGTGTGCTTTTTACAGGACTCATGTGTAATATAACATGGAGATTAGTTTGAAGGTTTATGTTTGTCTAAAAGAGTTCAGCACTCCTGGAAAGTAATTTGAAAGACAAAATCTCAAATACCTGGCCTTGGATACATGTCTGACAAACAGGAAAGTTTATGCTTATATAGTTTTGAGTACGGTAGTTAGAAAATTGAATCCATAGCCAAAGTTGTTTCAGGTTGCAAAATCTTTAGGAGAATTTTGTACTCAAAAGAAATTATTTCATTCTTCAATCTAAATTGTTTGTCACTGTAACATGTTTTATGAGCTTGTCCTGAGATTATGAAATTCATAACAAGGTACTTTTTAATAGACCAGGGGGTGTTTCACAAAGATCCTACATGTAAGTTGAACTTATCTCTAAGTTGGACTTAACAATTATGGAAAGCCGTTTGCATCTTTGAAAATATTTTGTAAAAGTTATTTTAAAAGGCATAAAATGTTGATTCAAATCATTCATATTTTCTATTATCAAGGAGATTTCATGTTCTTGATGTGGAATTTACGAAAAGTCTAAAATACTTGAATTTTTGCTTTTGAATATATTTTATTTTAAGGCCACAAATGGCTCTCCATAATGTTTAAGTCCAACTTAAAGATAAGTTCGACTTAGGATCTTTGTGAAACACCCCCTGTCCTAAAACCAAGGAGTTACAACAGCCCTTTGCTAAGGCTTTGCTTTGAACCATGAAATCCATGTTTTGAACCGAGTTGTTGGAATTGTCAACAGTAATAGTCATGACAGTCATCCTGTGCTCTGTTTTTTTAATTTTTCATTCTAATCACAACTTCTTTCTTTTTTCCTTTCTTTTTGTGAAATATCATTTAGAAGTAACACTGTAACACCACAATTGCATACACTGTACATATACAGTGTACCTGATGTATGATGTTATTAGCCCATATTCAGCCTCAAAAGAAAAGATTGTGGGCATGGGATATGTTTTGCACTATTAACATACAAGTGCATGTACCATCATATATACATGTATGTGCCCTTCTAGTTTTACCAAGGCCTCCCAAGAAGGATTTGATTTCATACATGTATATTAGATGAAATCTGATGTTGTTGAATTTAGTTCCTGAGTGACAGATTAATCTGATTAGGAGAGGAGCATGATTCCTGAATTCTTGTACATTAACTGTGGAGAAAGAAAGAAGGAATTTGTAAAAGAAAGGAAAGGAGGGAGGAGAAATGGAAGGAAAGGGAGAGAGATAGAGAGAGAGAGAGAGAGAGAGAGAGAGAGAGAGAGAGAGAGAGGGTGGGAGGGAATGAGAAGATTGGGAGGGGTTAGAAAGCAAACATAGAGAAAGGAGAGGGATTGAAGAGATTGAAGAGAAGAAATATGAGAGAAAGAGAGAAAAAGAGAGAGAGAGAGAGAGAGAGAAAGAGAGAGAGAGAAGGGGGCTTTGTCATAGTCTTTGATAGAAAGTAAGAAAATTCATGAGAACAATGAATAAAGTAAAATGTAAACATATTTTTATTTGCAAGATATATTTTACTATTTACATGTCATTTAAATCCCCCTTTGATCTACCACACACAATGAATGATGAGTACAATGACATGAACAGAAATCTGAACATTATTTCATGTGTAAATGTGTAATATTCACACGAAAATGTCATAAATGCAGCAGTACATGTATTTTCCAAATAAAATAAATAAATGGTGAATGGATTATTGTGGCATGTCAGGTTTTTGTGGGAGATCTGACAACTCAAAGTTAAAGCTGTAAACTAATTAGTGGTTTTCCTTTCCAGTTAAAGAAGAATGAATTTCAACCGAGGATAGCTAGCGGACACCGGCCCTTGATAACAAAACATGTCAGACGAGATTAAAGTTTGGAACCATTGCCTAAATGTGAAGCTTGATAATGAAAGTGTTTTTTTGTGAGATCATGTGGTAGGGTCCATGGTGAGATTAAGTAAAAACAGATTATGTTGAAGATTTGAAGTTGTTTTTCTAGGGATAGGTTTGTGATTTGGTTATAAGTGGTTTAGCAAATGTACACTTTTATGCCCATATCAATACACTACTCAGTTAGGCTTATGGTCATTGTGGGATCAGGAATTTCTTAGGCCCCGTTTACAGTGAGAAAAGGGCCAGGGCCGGGCCGGGCCGCGGCCTACTCGGCTCCGCAATTTTGTGCGTTTACAGTGGCAGGCTCGGCCGCGCATTTGGCCCTGCGTGCGTTTACAGTGAGAAAAGCCCGGGCCGAGCCGCGGCCGAGACTACCTCCAGAGCAGGGCCAAATCGCGGCCACTTTCGCCTCGCATTTGGCCTTTTGTGCGTTTACAGTGCTAGACCGGGCCGCGGCTCGGCCCGGCCCAGCCCGGCCTGGCCCGGCCTTTTTGCTCGCTGTAAACGGGGTCTTAGCCTGGCCTTCATAAGATAGCCCTGCCATTTATTTCTTTATTTGAAAACATACATGTATACATTTTTGTAGGCCTACTAATTATTAGCCCATACTTATTGTAACCCAGCAAATTGAATGTGTCAGTTGAGAGCCATACAGGCATTATAATGTCTAAGTAAAATGATATGAGTTAATGCCCTTGTTGCTCTCAGCAGAATAGTTTATAGATGAAACCTTTTTTTTTTAAAGGATGTACTAGGGGGGGGGGGAGATTACCCTTTGGCCTTCGTGTAGCACAACAATTGCCAGCATTTGTAGGCAGATATATGTATTGTGTGATCTTTAATTCTACCATCTACAGTCCTCCACCGACCCCCCCCCCCTTCCCTCAATCATCTGCACAAGTCGTCGCCTGGCTAGCAGAAGGGCGTTTAATAGCACTAAATCGCCTCAAACTTTTATAAAACTGAATTATTTCCGAAAAAAATTTGTGGCCGTGTTCTACTAAAACATTTCTATTACCTGTAGTCTTTTAAGTTTTAAACCAATTTTCGGGACGGAAAGCAGTTTAAATATAAAACAAATCTTCACATGCGAATAATTCAAAAAGTAGTTTTCGAGTCGCTCGCGCGCTAACGCCCTTCTGCCAGCCGGGCGACGAAGTATCTATTATAATCCCATGGAATAATGTACTCAACAGAGGTCCTGAGGATATTACATAGTGGCAGTGCATGTGAATCACATACTTTATGTGTTCTTTTTATTAATGGAAAACTTGTTTTTATTTTGTCAATGAGTTGTAACACAAAGATGAACATACACATGATGTCCAGTATGTAGATTACCAGTACATGAACTACTTTATGTACATGTATGCTACATTCACAGCAGATACATTTAATGTTCCAAGATACCAGTACATTATGTTTACAAATCTTATTAAAATTTGTAATACCCTGAGTACTCTCTTTTGATAATATGCATTGCATTCATGCATTCCATGCATATCCGCCAAACAATAGTATACAACATTTATACAGTACATGCAATGTGCATACAATACATGTACAATGTATATGGTGTACATTCAACAATGTTTGTGGAAATTCTATTGTTTGCAAAAATGAGTATTCCAGGCAGAAATCATATTTCAGCTCAAGCACTCACAGAATTTCCAGGCGAGGACGAACGGCCGTGACTCCTGAACTGTTTGACTCTGTTGCCATGGTGACAGTGTATGATGTCATCTATAGTGAGAGTACAGTGTTTTGTTGAAGGTTGTGTGTTGTCTTGTTGGAGTCACAAACTTCCTGCAAAGAGCTATCATGATCAAGATAGGGTCACCTCTAGGACCCATGTGATCTGGTTTAAAGGGATGATTAGACATTTACATCCATGGGTCATATTTTTTTTCTTTTTCTGTTGGTGGAAATGAAGGTACATGCACACACACCAAAAGAAATGTTCAAAAGTAATTAAAATGAATAAATGAAAATTAAAACAAATCCAGAATGGAACTTCGGCCTATCCGTCAAGATCTAGACCTATCCGTCACGATCTAGACCTATAGATTAGGATAAACAACTGTTGTTTGGACGTTGTGAGGGTGGCCTCAGAACATTTTGAGAGTCTGATATCGGTCTTGGTGGGGGTGGGGATCTCCAGACCTAATTTATAATTTATTATACATTTTTCAAAAAATAAAAGTCATTACATATCTCAGATATAAAAATTAACAGCAGAGGTTAAGAAAATCACCAACCAGCACGACTTTTAAAAGAGAAGAAATGAAATATTAATGTAAAAATATTAATAACTTAAAAATATCCCATTAGAAAGGTACGAAAATGTAGATGCAAAAAGCATCAAGTTTTTAAAGTTAAAGTAAGTGCATTTCTTATGCAAAGAAAACTTGCTGTTTCCTAGCCAGTCCATTCTTAATTTTTTACCGATTGATATTTGCAGTGGAAGTGGTGCTAATTGGTAGGGGGATAATTTAGTGCAGTCTCGTGATTCACATGACATACATTTAGGTCCCCCTCACCGCTGTGATGTAGTCACCATGGTAATTAACAACCTGTTCACACAGGAGAAAAGTTATACAAAATTGTTATGAAGAAACATTGTATTAAGAATCATTGTATAGCAAGAGGGGTACACATACACATACACACTGGATAACAACATTGGATTTATAAAGAAACATCATGAGAAAGTGATGAAACTATATTTGAACTTTGAAGAGGTCAGATGAAAAGTTAGCAGACCAATCTTCACTGCGCTCTCACGATAAATCCCGCCTAATTTGAACGATTCAAATCAATGTTCAGACAAGAACGGGACCCTCATTCATCATCAAGTTTTCATGCGAAACGATGCTCGAGCATGCATTTTTCTATCTGCATTTACTATGTACATTTGTGTGTTCAGACTTGATGAAAAAAGAAGAAAATATCAATAGCTATAATATTTTTGGTATAATTACTGTATACAACAATTTTAAGTGGTCTGAAGTGGATGTCATCTACTTGTTGATGGATCAGGGAGGAAGGAGGAAATATGTTTCTGACTTTTTACCTTGAACCGATTATCAAAATATGGGCTTTGGCATTTTTATTGATTTATTTTTGTAGCTTACATAAATAATGAAATCCGTTTCCAAGATACAGGGAAGCTATATTTTGCTATATGTGCCAATGAAATATCCTTTGATGACGTACAGTACACTTGTAGGTGTATTATTTCCTTTTAAAAAACCCAACAATTTATGGTTTTGCAAGAAATGATCTTTTTGGAAAATTGTATAAAAAAACTTTCGTTATAATTCCAGTAAAAGGGAATTTTATGATGGAATTTTCTTTCATCCATCAAATACACAAGTCAACTTAAAGCTTTATGAAGATTCAAATATAGCCAAGCAATAATAACGACATTGGGACAATTTTTTCATGATAAGCTTTCTTAGGCTACTAAACCAATAAATTTTCTTTCATATTTGTCTGAAGAAACCCCAGAAGCTATTAATCTGTAGAAATGTTGTAACATCCAGTGATAGTTTTGTTATGTTCCTATACCAGAACTCAAGACTAAATAATGTTTTGGGAGTAGTACCAGTATGTCAAATATAAATGACCTGAAATTAACTACTTCTGGCTGTATAAAAGAGTACTGCATAAAAGAAAACTTGGGTAATATTGAACCTTTGCAATATCTTTCATCCAAAATTCAAAAGATTAGCAATAGCAAAAGTCATATTCAACAATTATATCCACTATCCAGCCAATTTATCAAGGCTGTAAAACCGTTCAGCTGATATTAATAAGCTTGATTGAGTAGCCGTGTAATGGTTGGATTATTCCATAATAAGGTGGGACGATGCGATGATACAGTTTTGGCATTAAAGGTCAGTTTGCTGTCCACGCCAAAATTAATTTGATTCTCAGTCACCCTAAAGCAATCTATAGATTGCGATGCCATTTTTAATTATAAAAATGAGGGTTGAGGGTTTATGAGTAGTGAGTTGACCATACTGTTTTGTTACTAGTACTTTGGGATGAGTTGTTTTCTTATTATAATGAATATATTCAATACCCTTTAGGTAGGATATTTCATTTTACATTGTCATCCCATTGAATTAAGACATTGCAAAATAAAATTGTAGATCATTTAACATTTAATTTTTCTATTTTACTCAGTTCAAAATGGTTCTTATTTAAAACAGTCATGTGTCGTAACATACATGTTGTAAGTTGAATTTTGTACAATTTACAATTACAGAAATTTACAAGAAACAAAAGAATAATTCATATATAAATAATAATGAACATGTCATGCATCAACATAACAATCCGTAGTAGAACTTCACAGATTATAGCCTTAAGGCTGAGAAAATCAGAATAAAATGACAAAGCATCAGTGCATATCATTTGTAATAGAAGATGATATTCCACAGGAGTCCATAGGCAAACAGACAGATGGCCCATACACAGAAGCCAGACTGATGACCTGTTCAGACTGGATAAATTTGTTGACGAATCTTGTATAAAGACACGTTGTTTTATACAAAATCGTCGTATAGCAAAAACATTGTACATGTACAGAATAGATACCAACATTATACAAAGAAACATTGTACATACAGTCAAACCTACTTTTAATAGTGACCACCTGTCTACAAAGACCACATTTTTTGTTTCCCTTGAAAATGATATCTCATTGAAACATTTACTAAAGGTACCTGTCTACAAAGACCACCTGTCTACAAAGACCACCTGTCTACAAAGACCACATTTTTTGTTTCCCTTGAAACATGTACTATTAAGGAATCTGTACATAAAGACCATCTGCCTTTAAAGACCACTTACATGTATCTTGTCTCCCTTGGGTGGTTTTTATAGACAGGTTTTACTGTATTAAAAAGGAAGTTAGAGTGGAATAGCTCAGTTGCGATGACATCTCACCAACAATCAGTGTAGGCTCCCGGTGAGACTTGCCCAGTAATACAGTTTTCATATGATATGACATCCAGACTAAAGCGGGACCCTGATTCTTTATTGAGTCTTCGTTCAAAATTATCGGTGCTCAAACAGGAAATTTGCTATACAACATTCATACTAGAAAAAATTTAAGAAATTTATAATATTATTATTTTTCTCTTCAGCAAATAAAGAAAACAATGAATATAAACAACAGAAAAGTCTATAATAATGTTTGAATTTAAAGTAAATAAAAGATTAAAGAATGGTATAAAAGTCTATGCCAGGGAAAGAAAGAGATTAACTACAAAAATAAAACATGCAGGTATATTTTTCCAATCCATGTGGATAAGAACATTGTCTTGCACAGCTGTACATATACATATTGTATACAGTTTCGAATAGCCATACATGTACATGTTCGCTAAATTTTGGAAGCTGAATGGGGGTGACTGAAGCCTTTGAAGATACTTTAACAGTTCAATAGGATTCATTCAGCCATGATTGCAGAGTAGATCCTATTCAATCTTGTAACGCTTTCAGTGAATGATACCCAACATTGGTTGCAACAAACAGTAGTTTGTATGGAAAGGGTTGTCATTTACCCATCAGTTTGAGTTCAGACAATTGCCTTACTTAAAAAATCAAAGATTGTCTATGACAGAACAGTGACATAGAGTTTACTGACCATGACTTGCAGAGGTAATTAACTCCTGTTCAATTTCAGCAGGAAAAAACAAAAAACAACAAATAGATGAGTGCTGTGAGTGATTTGGACCTGGAAAGTTCTGCTGGAGCTCCATAGTACAAGAAAGACATAGGCCTAGGCATGAAGATTGTTATGCACAAGATTTCCTTTAATAAATATCCATTTAGCGCATAAAAAAGGGTCCCTTGCAGGCTTGAACACTAAAAATATATTTGTTTCTTATGCACTGATTCTGAACTATGCTTTAGTGTTTTGTAGATCCTTTCAATCTGGTATAGGCCTAACATGTAAGCGAACAATACCCTACTTTGGTCCTTTACCAAAAGTAGCTTGTATAAAAGGAAGAGACCTCATTTATCATCAACCTGGAATTTAACTACTTTGTGCCTTGCGGCAAAATCTGTGATTGCTTATGAGCAGACTTGTCTATGAAATCAAATGCATTGATTTGTATAGTCTCACCTCCCTGATTTGTTACAATGATAGGCGGAATATGGAGACTGTGGTCTATAATTTTCTCAGAAAAGGCAAGAAAAGATGTTTGCTTGCAAATGATATCTTCTTTGCTAAAAATGCTCAATTATATTAGCCAAGTGGTAGATGTTTTTAATTACATTTGTGTACAAAATGATTAAAACAAGTCACTTTCATACCATGTTTGCTATATACTTCTAGAGATACATTCCATTGTGCTTATTTTTTACTTTAATTATGTATTTGAATAGTTCATACAAAGAAGAAACTAGAGAAAAGCAAAGGAGAACAGCAGACAATATAACGTGTACAGTGGAATAAGTAAAACAATATTTGATTAAGTGCAAAAAATTATTTAAAAAAAACATACTACATGTAGGGAACAGAATGTCAACATCTTGATTACACATCTACAGTCAAGTACTTTGTACTAGCTTGTACATATTTTAATTGCAAGGTGTACTTTGACATTTGGGAAATTCCAAAGCTCTTTTGGAAAACCCAAATACGTATATGGCCCATTAAGCGACAAATCACCTTTTTTTAGTGAACACGTACGACGTACGTCACTCCTTTATCTCATTATACGAAGAAGTACTTCACTTTTCAGTGACCTTTCATTTGAAGTATCTATGAAATATGAACCTACAAACTAGAAACTGAATAATATTCTGACAAAACAACTTGTGAAACTAATACATCGTTTCTAGATGCATCCTGCTCCTCCCATAATTTATGTATTACCTCATTATCTCTTTTGTCTTTCAAATTAACAGGATTTCAACATGTGATATGAAATGTAATAGAATACAAGGCGTGTGACTTCCTTTTCCACCTCATCACAAGTTGTAGTTTCTGTTTGATGTTATCATATTTTCTTCTTTCGAGATAATGTTTGAATTTAAAGTAAATAAAAGATTAAAGAATGGTAGAATAAAAGGGGTAATATATATCAGTATATTGTATGAACGACCTGTCTTCATGTATACCTCATTTACTCTAATGCAACAACAACAACAACAAACCACAACAGTATTAACAAAAAACAGAAACAGACAATGCACTTATTATTATGTAAATCTAAACTCCTTTTACAGAAATGTTTCTTCAAACAATTGCAGATAAATTATTTCATTCTAAAATAGAAAATAAATTCAAGGAAATTAACAAAACAAACAAAAAACATACATAGAATTATCATTACTAGAGTGACCATTAGTCTGCATATCACTGCGTTTCTCTTTTACACGTACTTCATCACCACTCGCATAATAACTACATCCATGCATACATCATAAATTAGTCAGCATTCTTTAGAGCGCATTAAAGATAAAGTTGAGTTCTGGTCATGCGATTGCATTGTGAAAGAAACGGTGTGGAATCGATCAGAAAAGGTTGATCATCTAGCATATAAGTATTGGTGTGTACTGCAAGGTTCTAGAATCATCAAAATGATAAGAAATGTGGCCCAGTCTTGGTAAAGATACAAGCACCGTACACAGAAATATGTATATGGGACTACACGAACATGTGGCATAAAAATCCGTCCCGATTTTTATGCTGTTGCATGCCATATTTAGAATATTAAGGCATTTGAGGAGCCATGCTTTTCAGGGACCATTTTTTATCTGATGTTCTTCCACACTTGCATAATAACAATGATAACGCTCACAAATTATTTTTCACCTCTTCCCAGAACTCAACCTTCTCTTTAAGTACACTGAGCTTCGATAATGGCTCTAATGGGAGACATGCTGCCTCCACGCACTGACCAAATTAGACCTTAAAGAGACAGTTAAGTTCTGAAATAGCTGTAAATTAATTTGTGAGGTCTTTAATTATATTTTTCCTACATGTACAATATATGTGGAAGAATATCACAGTGTAACTGTCTCATGTAAACAAAAAAAGTTCTTGGAATGCCCTTATGTTAAATATATGACTTACATATTAACCCTTGAAATTTTGCACCATATTTTATATGACAAATATGTTGTGTAGTCCCATTTGTCTATATTTCTGCAGTGTTTATCACTGTATGTGACTTTGAGTCGAGAATTATTATTTTCATCAAATTAGTGAAATTACCCTTTGAAAATGAAATTTTCACACAGAGTTCAAACCCTTTTGGCTCTAAACAGATATCTTCTTTTGCAATGCAATTTGAAGAACTAGGGGTGTTTCACAAAGACTAAGATCGACTTTAAGTTGGACTTAAAGCCCAAGTCCACTCCGATTTTCAAAAATTATAACATGTTGTAAATAAATCAAAGGTTAAAACTGCCAAATATCATGGGCGTACTTCAATCATGTGATTTTTAAGAGCGATTTTTGTTTCGGGTATTTCGAGCAAAACATTTATATTGCTGTACGGATGTGACGTATGCTCCTCACAACGAAAGTGCCAGCGGTATACATTCTGACAATAGGCTATTTTCGTAATGTAACCAACTTTAATGCATACGTCTTTGTGAAGTGCCTCTATACAAACTATTTCATTCACCTGATAAGAATAATAGTGTACGTCTTTGTGAAGTGCCTCTATACAAACTATTTCATTCACCTGATAAGAATAATAGTGTTTCATTATTCTTATCAGGTGAATGAAATAGTTTGTATCGAGGCACTTCACAAAGACGTATGCATTAAATTTGGTTACATTACGAATCTGTTGTGAGGACCCTACGTCACAACCGACTCGCTCATTAACTTGTTTTTTGCTCATTAAAAAAAATTATTAAAAATAAATCTGAGCACCATTTTCCAAAACCAAGTTACATTTGGGCTTTTTAGATTTTTGTCTATCTAATCAGCTCAACTTTTCAGTGGAGTGGACTTGTACTTTAAGTATAACAGGCCGTTCGTGCCATTGTTTGCTCTCACCATTATGATCTTTAGATAATATTTTTTCCTTCAATAATGAATTATCAAAAAATGTAAGTTTTGTAGATTTTTACCATGATTTGTATGTCCCTTGAGTGACCAATGCCAGTAAATGATGAGAGAAAACAATGGCATGAATGGCCCGCCATACTTAAGTCTAACTTAAAGTTGATCTTAGTCTTTGTGAAACACCCCCCTGATCATTTTAATGATTCCCAGTTGCCAATTATTGTTTGCTACTTAAAGGTAAAGACCAGTTTTGGAAACGCCCCTCTCTCAAAAAAATGAAATGGAAGCTCTCATTACCAATCATGTGAAAGAATATGATTTGACTAATACGTGATGATACAAGTTTTGCCGGGAAAGTCGGGAAACCGCCTACTAATTGATATATTTGGTAAATTATTATATCTATTGGGACCAAATAGATATCGCGCACGTGGTCGCGTAGTCCCATATACATCTTTCTGTGTACAGTGCTTGTAACTTTACCAAGACTGGGCCAAATTTCTTATCATTTTGATGATTCCAAAACCTTGCAGTATACACACCAATACTTATATGCTAGATGATCAACCTTTTCTGATCGATTCCACAACGTTTCTTTCATAATGCAATCGCATGACCAGAACTGGTCTTTCTCTTTAACCAACATTTCACAGTTTCTTAGTTTCTTTCACGATACAATTCCATAACCAGTACTCCGTAATTTTTACTTTAACCTGATGCAGTCCAAGGGCAGGGTGATGTTTGTGAGCAATTTTGTTCCAGTACATTTCACATCCCACTAGGGCGGATGAAGCCTATTAATACAAACAATATGATTGCCATATCTTATTTTGATAATTCCAAAACCAAAACCTCACAACACAGTGAACACACAATTATTTTTATGCATTACCGTACATAACCAACGTTTCACGACCAATGTTTCACAATCACTTCCAGGTAATTTTGTTCATAATCCAATTCCATAGCCAGTACTCTATTTTCTCTTTAAACAGCCAGTCCTGCCGTTCTACAGGCTGGAGAGGGTAAAATTTGAGAGCAATGTTTTTCCAGTAGAGTTCACATCTTCCTGTGATAAGGCCTAACGCAAACAAGCCAACTCCAATGGTATAGATTCTAGAGGTGTGGATGATAGCTGTAGATTGGCTTTGGAAATCCTCTCTGTCGACCCTATCACCACCCTGTGTGCAATCTAATCATTTGGTGTCGTACATCCAGTCTCCTTGTGGACTCTCTTGCAATTTTTTTCTTCATCAAATAGCAGATTTTCTCGTCAAATAACAAGTCCCTCCACTGTTTGTCACTTGATGAACATCTTATATGTACATGGGAGTCACCACAGTCAAACTTGCAGCGCAATCATAAAATTAAACAAATCTTTTAACTTTTCATTTACCTCCCGATACAGATACATGTACATTTTTATATAAAATCTTACCACATGCAGATTTTCATTTTGAAATTTGATTGTACGTGTACATGTACCTCATACTTAAAGTCACAAATACATGTAGCTGATCATTTTTATATTTCACTATCATATGTTATGAATATGCTTTATGTTAACCATTTGATATTTACAAGTATTTGCAAATATTGGCTAAAATATGCTTAGATTACTCAGCATTATTGTTGTATTAAAATCAAACCACTTTAGAATTAAAGAGCTTTTGGAAAGTGTGCATACAGCTTTTACATACATTATTTAGTCTGACCATGGATATACAAGACAAATGGTCTGACAGAAATTAGATTAAATCTACTTGTAAAATTCCTGCAATGTGATGGAGTAGACACTAGACACTAATTAAATCTGTCTGTCTCCTTTTCAGTGAGAATAAATGTTTGTTTAACTAGCCTTTTAATTTAATTTGTCTCACTTGGCTTTCAGTAAGTTCTAATCAACCTTGCTCACCCCTTACACTTTGGATGAAGCTTATTAATCAAGTTAGAGATAAACTTCTGTCTCAAGTCTCCTTGTGTAATTCTTTCCCAATTAGAAATAGGAATTTTGTTTCAAAAAATAATAATCTGTTTTTTTCTTCTTCATTAGCCTTTTAATGTAATTTGTCCCACTTGGCTTTCAGGGACTTCTAATTAATCAACCTAGCCCAACCCTTACACTTTGTCATTCTTTCGTAATTAGAAATCAGAGTTTTGTTTGAAGGAGCTCTTAAAGGTAAGATCAGTTTTGGAAACGCCCCTCTCTCAAAAAAATGAAATGGAAGCTCTCATTACCAATCATGTGAAAGAATATGTTTTGATTAATACGTGATGATACAAATTTTGCCGGGAAAGTCGGGAAACCGCCTACTAATTGATATATTTGGTAAATTATTATATCTATTGGGACCAAATAGATATCGCGCACGTGGTCGCGTAGTCCCATATACATCTTTCTGTGTACAGTGCTTGTAACTTTACCAAGACTGGGCCAAATTTCTTATCACTTTGATGATTCCAAAACCTTGCAGTACACACCAATACTTATATGCTAGATGATCAACCTTTTCTGATCGATTCCACAACGTTTCTTTCACAATGCAATCGCATGACCAGAACTGGTCTTTATCTTTAAACTAATCAAATCAGCAACTTATTTGCAGAGAGACAGAAGGGAATTACATGTACATATACATGTAAGTCCAATAGTGTACCCTAAACGGAAATGAGCAATACTGTCATTTTGGTTCCTAATTTACAGACAAGTTTTGATTATCATTCTCATCAAGTGCATGTAGAAACTGATAAATTTTCTTTTATTATATTGCTTTCAAAAGTGAAAGCTGATGATGCGTATACTTTCAAATAATCTTCAAATTTCAATATGATTAATTATAAAAACAACCTGACTGCTCAGATTACTACTTTCTGTATAGATACTGCAAAATGTGTTTATGACGCAACAACAGCAGTGTCATTAACCTGCACTGCCATTTTCTCTTTCAATAATCTTTCAAATTTCAATATGATTAATTATAAAAACAACCTGACTGCTCAGATTACTACTTTCTGTATAGATATTGCAAAATGTGTTTATGACGCAACAACAGCAGTGTCATTAACCTGCACTGCCATTTTCTCTTTCATTTTTTAATGTTTTTTTTGTTTTGTTTCCTCGCAAACTGCAACATTTTGAAAAATGCTTTATCATGTAAATCTTAAAATCTGTATTTTTTCAGACATTTTTATTTATTTATTTATTTATTTTTTTTGGGGGGGAGTTATTTTATGAAAAAATATGCCAAATTCTACAGAGCTCTTTCTGAACGTATGCAATATTTATCATTCACACATTCCAGATATACAGGGCAAGATTGAAGAAAAAAAACAAGAACCTTTGAACAGACTACCATAGTTTTGTTTATAAAGTTCAAGAAGACTGTAGAACTTCATTTGTACAATAGAGGCATCCTTGGCTGAGCATCAAATAAAATGAATCGGCAGTAAATATATTTTCCAAATTTAGAACTTGTTTGAGCATTGTAGTGCTCAGCATCATAATATACACTCGACCACATCGTCTTTTATAGACTGTTCAGACTAAAGAAAATTGATATGAAACTCGTATAAAGTAAGTAACGTCGTCTAAAGGATATCATGCTATAGCGTAAGTAATATCAGTCTTGAGAGGGAGCTATACAACATAAAGATTTTATTATTTACAATTTCATCACTTTAGACTTGATTTCAACCGCGACAACGATCAGTGAATATTGTAAAATCGCATATACTTCCAGATTGTTGACTTGAACACTCATGACCTCATACCAAAACTTTGTATTACCTTTATTGTATCTATGAAATATGAACCTACAAACTAGTCATTTTAACTGAAACTGAATAATATTCTGACAAAACAATTTGTGAAACTAATTCATCCTTCCTAGATGCATCCTGCTCCTCCCATAATTTATGTAAACATTACCTCATTATCTCTTTTGTCTTTCAAATTAACAGGATTTCAACATGTGATATGAAACGTAATAGAATTCAAGGCGTGTGACTCCCTTTGTGTTATCACATACATCTTGAATTACTTCAAATGGGTATAAACAACATTTAATAAAGAAACCAGTTTTGAAGAGGTCAGTTGACACGACAGCTGGCCAATCGATGTGCTCTCACGAGCCCCGCCCAGTTATACCATTTTTGTACAGCTAGTACCACGTTCAAATTACAGCTGTCGGACCCTGATTCTTTATAGAGTTTTCGTTGAAAATGATTCTCAACAGGAATGTCGCAATATGACCTTTCGTAAAAACGCTATTTCTTTATTCCACGTTCAGACTAGGGAAAAATCAGTTACTTATCCTATAGCTATAATTATGATGAATTGTGGTAGTCTGAACACAGGATTGATCAAGTTTTCATTAAAAACAATGCTCAAATGGCGTTGCGCTGTAAAAACTTTTGTAAGACAATGTTTCTTTATACAACATGCAAACTAGAAAAAAGTGCTTTATATCGTTTTAATATAGATGCAAGAATCGTAACTAGCTAAAGGATGTATTCATGTACATTGTAGTCTTAACACTCTTTTCGTCATACCAACGATACAATCGAGCTCTACGATGGTGTAAAAGCATGCTGTGAAGCATCCACTGAGGTGTGATGGAAGATGGTCAGAGTTGCCATGGCAACCC
This sequence comes from Mesocentrotus franciscanus, assembly GCA_037976565.1. Classification (NCBI taxonomy): domain Eukaryota; kingdom Metazoa; phylum Echinodermata; class Echinoidea; order Camarodonta; family Strongylocentrotidae; genus Mesocentrotus; species Mesocentrotus franciscanus. The sequence continues at coordinate 28,004,604 of CP137678.1, read as the reverse complement.
CTCCAGCTTGGTGTTGAGTTCATGCTGAGAGCGTGCTGTGATGTTTTTCTCCATCCTAGATCTCTGTGGTTAGGAAGCCACTTTGTCACCTGAATGATGACAAGTGAAGGGCAGAGGATGAAGGGATGAACTGCTGTTGACAAAAAAACGTGTAACCCAGTTTATTTAGCCGAAGATGAAGAACCCATCAGATACAAATGCAACAAATTCTGCTTGCTGAATTGATTTATTTATTGATGTGCACAACTGGGGAGGCATAAACATAAATTTTATATTATTCATATTTGTATAAAAGTTTATATGAGTACATGAATGTATAACAAAAGCAGACTCAACACACCTTAGAACTAGTCTCCCCTAAAAATCCATTCTTTAGTTTGGCTAGGATAGAGACACCGTGTAATGATGAATGAATATTATCATAAAGCAAACTTCGTTTAACCCACAAAAGCATGCTCAAAACACTTCCAGCTATATAAGAGCATTAATGTAATGTAATATATAGTCTCCTTAGAGCCATAAGGTCATTAACTCTTTGTGAAACTATATGAACTATATGAGTTAATGCCCTTCTGGCTCTCAGCAGACTATATGATCTCAGAGCTGCATAGGATGCCGACGTATTGTTGAGTCGAGATTGGCCCAGATCGAACCGATTCCAATCCGTTGCCCCAGAAAGCAAGATTGGGTAACAATAACACAGGTACAATAGATGCTCTCTTGAACTCTCAAAAGATTGGATCAAACTGAATGAAGCTAATCAAGATGTTACAGTGATCTCTTTGATAACTCCTTGTATAACCTTGATGTGTATTGGTTAGAAGAGAAGGCGAGTTCTGGGCAAGGTGAAAAATAACAACTCTGACATAAAGAGAATGAAAACGCTCAGAAATTATTTTTCAGTTTTCCCAGAACCCATTCTTCTCTTTAATTCCATCAACTTAAAATCAAACCTTAGTGATTAAAAAAACCTTCACATCATAACTTGTGAGTTACTTTGTGATGTTAATTATGACAAAACGTCAGATTTCATAATCATCTTTCACCATGGATGATTACACCTGTGAGACATAATTAGACTTTCTCTGCAATTTGTCAATGGAAAACTCAATTGCACCTGTATGTGCTAATCTTAAACACGCCCCTAAAAGTATTTTCCAAATCATGATTATCCCTTTATCTGTCCTTGTCATTCTTTCCCTCTCCATGTCTTTATCATCAGGTAATATGAAATAGATTAACTTCAAAAATCATATTTGTCATCAATTATGTATATCTTTTTTCCTTGTAAGGTTTCATTTGTCTTGACAATCTTTTAAATTTGTTTGTGGAACATCTTTATGTTCATTATAAATTTGCAAACATAATGCTTATATGCATGTATACACATCATATCATGCAAGGCATTAGAGTGCAGAGGTCTTTACTAGTGATCCAAATCCATTTTCATAAGTGTGGAATGCCTTGCATATCACATATTCTCTAGAGTAAGAAATAAATCAAGTTGGCCGCCAACTGAACCGAAAGATAAAAGGTCCACGGTAATATGGATGATGAGGAGACCTTACAAGCTTTTTTTGTTCAGAGAGGTGTACAATAAAAGCAAAATGGATTATTGCGGGCAAAGTGGATTGAAATACATCAAGCTTAATCTTGAAATTACTTGGCTTTTTTTAGGGTCATATGAATTTTTTGTTCTTTCTATTTGTATGTTTTTTATTCATTTTCTGAGAAGTAAATAAGAGGTGCAAGAAAAGGAGTGGAAATTAGAGCAAATATCATTCTAAAAGAATAATGAGTGATTTAAAAAAAAGTTTGATAATAGAGAGAGGAAAGCAAAGTGAATTATGTGAAAGTGATATCATCAGATGTGATTACATCAAAAGTAGAAGCTGATAAATCTTTTCTCATTGCTATTAAATGTAGAAGAGAAAAAAATGTAATACATACATCTTTAACAATTGATAATAAATAACCTGAATCATTTCCTCCTGTACCAATTAGAAAAATATCAAAGAAAGAAAGAGAGACAGAGAAGGTAAGAGAGGGAATAAGGGAGAGGAGAAGGAGAGAGAGAGAGACCTAGATACAGACAAAAAGAGGGGCATATGATGATGATCGTGTATTCAGGCTTTATAGAAGATCAAAAGTGTTGATTCATATGTTGATTGAATCTACATACATACATGTAGGTAAGACAAGAAACATTATCCTCTATCCTCTTCCCAGATATTTAAAAACAGGCCCTTAAAAGCTCCACTTGCTGGTGTGCATGCCTATTTCCAGGTACAGCGGGCATGAAAACTGAAAACATCACGCCTTCCATATAGAATTAATAGCGAACGGCAGTCACGGACTACCGAAGCCAATTGAGAAGGTGTTTTGTTGCTTCGGGATTCAGAGAGGCTTGAGGCCGTAAGCCTCAGATCCATGCGACTGAGAATGCATGTTGTCAGGCGATGATAGAACGAGTGAGGCGGAAAAATGAGAGGTGTGAACGTGAACGTGTTTGATCCTGGCTTGTTAGCAATCCCCCTCTTCCATCCCTTTCTTTTTCATCACCTTTTATTTTCCATCATTTTTTTTTTTGCTGAACATAGTGATACTGTGTGTGTTTTTCTGATTATAAGTGATATGAAATCTAACTGTACCTGACAGAGGTGTGAATTTTAATATAATAGTACTACTTACTACTTCATATTTTCCAGGTCATGGTGAGATCAACTACCTAAAGAAGTCCCAGATAGTTATTCCCTACCGGAAATTAAGGAATGCAGGAATTGGGCCTGGCTATATTTTCCTATCAGATTTGAAATCTTTAGTGACACTGGCACTCCATTGAATACAAAGAGCTTTGAGATACCATCCCTGGGTCAGTGTTTGAATTGAAATACAAATACAATGTAAATAAAATTACAAAACAGTGTCAGTTTGAGTTCAATGAATGCTTACACAGGTTTGTTTCAGAACAGAAATGTCTTCAAAGTCTGTTTGCGTTTTTCTTCTGTTGGTTTTGCTGATGATTTTAGTTGAGGAGCAAACCTGTTCAGAGTTTGGGAGCAGTAGAGGGAGAAGGTTCATCACCAGCATGTGCCTATCTGATGTCTTTGCATCATTTATTGGAATTAAAGAAGAGTTTATAGTTAGAATATCTCAAACCATATTGCAAGGAGATTTATCCAGCAACATTCCCCGGTCACACCCTCAAACCGACCCCAGACCGAGTATATCTTTGGCATTCGGGGTAACATATATATTTTATTTGGCCTATTCAGTGTTGTCAGTCTGGGGCCAGTTTCTCGAAACCGTCATAAGTCTGAATTCAAGGACATCCCATAGAAACACGTGTTAATTCACACACGTTTCATCTGGAAGTCCAAGAAGTTAGACTTACATGTACTGTATGATGGTTTCAAAAACAGCCCCAAGAGTTGGTATCGTGAGTGTGACTGGGGCATTTGGCTGAATGTATATCTCTATAAAAACCACTAGCATTACTTTGGCTTTCAACTTTCTTTCTCAGTATTAAATAGGGCAACTGTAGCAAAAGAGACTTTCAAGAATTGTTGAGGATGGCCATTTTTATGGCAAGGAACTTTTGTGAATAACGAAACAAATTAGTGTTGTATCAATTACGATTCGATTGTTTTTGCAGCAAGAAGCTGTGCGAATTTGAACCGCCATGAACATTTTATGTATGTGAAAGTTTCTGGTGTTCTGGTATGCGCAAACCAATGTTAATCTTTGAGTGCACTGAGCCTAGCTGGCTCATGTACTCAATTTGCAAATACTTACAAATTGTAGAACTAACAAATCATCGTACCGACAAATGATTTCTGATTTTGGATGTAGGTGCTATATCACCAATAAAAAGCTCATGCAGTCTTTTGTCAGTTACGAACCACTTGAACCTGCTAAGTACTTGTAAGTAGATTCTAAATGGAAGGTCAACAGATTAAAACAGGAATGACTTGCAGGCACACAGAACAAAACCCTAGCAGGGGACCTCACCCTGTAAGGTTCAAACAAACCAATTCAAGTTGACAATGTAGACTGAACACCCAGGAAGTATCGAAATTAGTTCCCATTTTCAAAGTCGGTGCGTACCTTGCAGGCTAGACAGAAAGAAAGGGGCAATTAGGCCAACTGAAATTGATTCTTAGTTTCTTGTCTAGATTTTTTAAGTGAAGAGGAGGGGGTTCCATTTGATTTTGTATTTTTTCTGTGCATACAAACGTCACTGGATCAATTTTAATACAAATTATGTTAATTGTATTTTATTTGTATAATCAGTACAGAGGCTCAAATCAAAGCGAATTTGCAATAATTTGTCAACACCATTGTCTAGATGTCCTCATATTCTGATTTATTTCATTTCATAACAAACATGTCAAACAACAAAAACATTGAGATAGGCGGAAAATAGGAAGGAGAAGGGAACAAGAAACTTGAAATCAATTTTATTTGGCCTGATATATACAGTAGGGGGAAAATGAGAGAAAAGGTGATTCTGTGAGGGGGGGGGGCAGCTGGGGGTGGATTTGAACTCTCTGACCACTCACGAGGGATAACAATGGGGGAGGCATTTGTTCGAGGCTTTGCGTTAATTTTAGCAGTCAATAGAAATGATTTTAGCCTGGGGTCATGTGCATTCACCCAACGCAGGTGTGTTAAATCTCATGGAAAAAATATCTTCTGTTTAGAGGCAGATGGGCATTAACTTGATCTAAAATGACTTGAGTTAAAGCCCTTCTGGCTCCAAACAGACAATATTTGGATGTAAAATGTTTGAGAAGATAATTCCTGTGATCAAGCCAGACTGAATTTTCCTTTAAAATATCTGGAAACAAAAAGAATGCAAGATGTTATTATAATATGCATGATTTTGATGTTGAACAATATTTTATAAGTGTGGTTTTCTGCACTAAATTTATTCTGCAGTTGACAAATTACATGTGTCACATTGCCCTTCTCATCGCCTTTTTCAGTCCACTTTTTGAGTACTATTATGAATTTATAGTGACTCATGATTTTGCCCCTTCCCCACTATTGAATGTTACCTTCATGTTGAAAACCCACATTCCTCCCCCTCCCACCCCCCCCCCCAAAGCAAATAGATAAAGGGATATAAAGAGTTAGAGTGACTGGGGGAGGGGGAGGGGGGATTCAAAATGAATCAGGGGGAAATTGATGGCAGGGACACTTTCCACAACCCCCTCTCACTCAGTTACTCTTCTTCCTTGCATTTTAACTACCCAGTGTTACTTTGTCCCCCTCCCCATTATTGACCCATGCTATATGCCCAAAAGTGAGAATAAAGTGCAGTCAAATAGCTGAGATGGAACTTCCTAGAAAATAGTAAATCAGTGCAAAAGGGTCTTTTTGTGTTTCAGTTGCATACAGCGGTCGGCCACTTGGGATTAGCTCCAGTCCAATTGCGTAGAAACGGAAGAAAAGGCTGAAATTATGGAAAAACAAATTTGTTTTCATAAGAGTGCCTGACAAATAGAAGCATTGTACAGTTCTAGCTGTCAGTTTTGTTCAGATGTGTTACTTGTGACGAAAGTAGAATAGCGGGACTGTTATGCTGCTAGCACGGACGCACACATTTTATTTGATTGCAGGTGGTGTATACAATAAAGGAACTATAGTGCAATTTCACGATTTGTTTTGTCAACAGGGGTACACAGTAGAATTCAAAGGAATTCAGTTGACCAGTGATTGACTAGAAAACAAAGAAACAGTTTTTTTTAATGTACTTCTGAAAATTCAATTTAAACATAGACTTATATTTGTGAAATTATTGGGATATATATTTTATATAGGATACAATACAGTCACTAGTTCATTTTGTAATCAATCCAAGATTTGTGAAAAATATATGAGTGCATAATACACATAGTTTAGAGATTGAGTACTTGCTAAGTATTTATTGTGAAAGGGTGATGCAGGGATTTGCATGGTAAAATTAACAAAACTTTGTTAAAAGGGTAAAACAAAATCATAATTGAAAAATTTCCCAAAGTATGGTCCCAAAATATTCACTATTAGCAAAATTACAGTAATTTTTTTTCTTTTCAAGTTTGAATTTTGCAATTGGCAGTGTTTTATTCACTCCTTTTGTTTTGTACAAAATGAGGGCTTTGATTTTTAATCACTAGCTGCATTTACAGTGTATTACACTGCAAGCAAAAATCATCAATTTTTCTCACATTCCAACGTAAAAACTATTGTTTGTATCTCTATTCTTGTTATGAATTGATTGTATCTTTCAATGATTTATAATATCATCCTGTAACATGAACAAATTGATTTTAAATTACTATCGATCGTGAACAGTTGCATATGTATGAATACATAGTACACATATCAAACTGCAGATATAGAAATAGGCTCTATATTATTCCCACCCAGTTGTGTAAATTTATGCTTATCAATGTAGACGCTCCGGGGGTAGTTCTGAGGCTAAAGTCCAATGATTTAGTAGTAAGCTATGTTGTTATGTTTGTTCCATATTTTGAAATGTATGTTTGCATACTTGTAAGGATTTATTGCAATGCACTTTGCATTGGCAGGTCATTTGATGATCTTCATGAATAACCAAACACAATTTTGCCAGAGGAGCTGATCTGTCATGCCCTTAACTCTTTAAAATTGTGTGAAGATAAAACATGTTGACACTGTAGTAATAATTAAACTTTGTCGTAAAAATGATTTAAAAGAGATATAAAATTTAAGAATAGACCACCTCTGTGCCCGAACAGGCCCATAATGTATATGAATGTGATGATGCTTCGTCATCATGCGGCTTGTACATGTAGGTGGGCGTCTGTATACATTGTGTCATCCTCCTATACACAGACGTGCTGTATTGCGATATGCAGAATGTCATAATTAACATTAAAACTTACCCCAAAAAAAAAAAAAAAAATTGCTGATTTGATAGGAAACTACTTGGATCAAGTAGTTGTCCACCATTTTCCATTTTTAATTAGTCGAAAAAAGAGAGAAATACCTGTCATATAAAACAAATTATAACATGTACAGTACATGTATAAAGCAATCAAAACCTTAAAAGCTAATTAACAGAAATTTGCCTGTGTAAGTGCTAATACCCTTCTGCGAGCCAGCCATGTGGCAACTTGCCAAAGTATTTCATAGTAAGGGGGATGGGGAGAGGGATGCAGTGCCCTCAAGCCCTGTCTGATATGCATATATGTAAGTATATGTTCAGCTGTTCTTTAACATTATGTTATCTATGTGGGCATGTGGGTCTGCATCGTCAGGTGCCAAAGTAAACCTTTAAAATTTGACAGACAGCTTGCCTCATATTATAACATTACTGTCTCAGACTGTCATATGGGTAGATTTTTATTGTTCCAACAGTCCCATGAGGATTTTTTAGTCTTAATTCTACAAAAAATAGATACTGAACTGTCATTATTCTAAAATACATTTAGGACTGATTTCTGAATGATCATGAGATCTCAATACAAAATTGTTTTGAATGCCACGCCCCTGTCCTGTACCCCTCCTTTGCCCCTTCCAATTATTTAGTGTTCATTAAATGTAGCATGTTATCCTCTATTTGTGAATTATATATTACTTCATTACTATTCTTTCTTAATTACTTTGTTTTAAATTTTAAAATGATGCTACTGTTATATACACCTGTATGTATGGCCCTGCAGAAAGGGTTTGCCTGTCTTACAGGGACTTGGTATCATTGTTCAGATGAGAGAAAATGGTGCTAAGGTAGTGACTTCAATGCTAGATGTACAATTAAAAATAATCTGAAAGTTTGAGTGAAAACAGACCATTATTAATGATAAAAATTGGGAAAAACTGATCCGATTGATTCCTTAATTCTCCCAACTACATTATTACAATTTAATTACATTTTAGGTGAATGTTAATATTCACAAAGCAATGAATTGGCTCTATATACCATTCCAGACATTTAAGTGTTGACAGATATTTAAAAGCCTGTCTTATTTTCGCTGAAAATGGTTGGGAAAATTCAAAAATGGTTGGGAGAATTTACTGTTAGAGGGTGTTGCACAGTGACGCCTTCAAAGAAAACCATAAATATCTTTGTGGTTTGAGAAATTTTTCAGGATTTGTTGCATGTTAGAGGGTTAGTACAGTAGAAGGAATATAATAAGTAACATTTGATACAAAAATTATGCAGTTTTTTCATCAACCTTCAATAATGTTACTGAGTTTAATAGTGGATGAGAAGGTTTAAAACTCATATATGCAAGTAGCACACACTCTCTCCTCTTTTAATAGCAACGAGCATGGCATGTTGAGAGGGATAGTTGTGACACGCACATCTAGGCGTACGCAAAACGGGTCATAGGTTATATCATGGAGCACCGAATAGTACCATCCCGTGTACATTTTCTAAGGGAGGAAACTATTTTGGAGCTTCATGAAATGCCTGACCAATCAGAAACAACTTCTGGTGACGTAACTATCTCTCACAAGTAGTTAATAGGACAAGGTAGTGAATCATTAATGTATGTGTATTGATTTAATGTACTTTTAAAAACACATATTGATTTATTTAGTAACATCAAATAAGCACAATACATTTCATATATACAGTGATATACATTGATGTAAGAAGGGAAATTATTGGTTGGTAAAAGGGGCCAGATAATAGCACATCTGCTAGTCTAACATACATACATGTACATGTACATGTATAACCCCTAATACACATAGTATGAATTTATGGCTTCATCTTCCAGTATTTGTGAAACAGGGAAGTACATGTACACAAAACAGAAATGTCAAAGATGACCGAAGTTGTTCCTTCCTGTTCCCAAGGGAGTGACCATCCACTTCTCTCCATTATTCATGTTTTATAAATAGAATTAAAAATCAGTCATCTTTTTTGTCAGCCTCATAAACAGGAAATAGATAAATTGGGTCGAACGCAACAATTGAAATGATGAAATAACCAATAGCCAAGTTAATCTTGTTTAGTTTAAGCTGTCCAAATTTTGATATTGCATTTTAGAAAAAGGAAGGATTTGTTTATTCAAAGTTGAAAAATATAGATTTCATGGAGTAATGAGGATCTTAATTCTGAAAACAAAGTTGTGTCATCAACTTTTACATGTTTGTAATCTAATTGAATTTGTAAATAGTGACTTTCAGTAGATAGGTTAACTATAGATGCTGTGAACTTATATACAATTATTTGGTTTTATCCGTTTGTACTGGTTAGGAATTATATATATATATAATAGCTTAGCGTAATGTACTGCCTCAATAAGAAGCGTCAGGGACACAAACTACTTAATCATGGAAAATCATAATATTATACCAGATAGAACCACATCGTTAAGATATACTGGAGCTCATACATGCTTATATGCTATGAGGCAATTTTACTGTTGCCATAATGAGATAGGTTTCCATTTCATTTTGGTGCTTGGGTAGGACTGGAACTACTGAAAAGAGGAAAACAATTCATAACCTTTGAAAAATAAAACTCTTTGTCTGAGATTATGTATTCTTGTTTTTGTATAAAAAGATCATTTGCCATATGTGTTTCTCTTGGCATGAAATGGAAAGTGTCGATCCGGTACTCATCTATGTTTTGAAATGTTATAAGCAGGGGGAAACAATTTTTTTTGTCATTGATTATTACTCTCAATCACATGTGTGGTTATTGAATGACAGGAAACCATTTTCCAGAATGTTATTCCCTTAAGAGGAAATAGAGTAGATATTGCCAAATTGTTGTTGCTTAGGACTAGGAGTAGATATAATTTCTGCAAGACAATTGCTATTCAACCTGTTCCGTTGGTCGACTATTGTGGGATTCCCTCATTCCCATACAGGTTTGAAACCGATGAGTTAAATCAAAGTGAGACGGAGAAATTCTTTATAAGCAAAAGTAATCAAATTTTAAATAGATAATAAGATGGTAAAGTTATGAGAAGACAGAGAATACAAATTTAAGGACTTTTGGTCTGAAATCGTAACTTCTCAAATTAAAAAATATAATTCGGTACTGGTTCTAGAAGGAGGCTTGGGGGCTCCACCCCTCCGCCATTTCTTCAAGCCTGTTCCCCATTATTTCTTGACTATAAATAAATTTAATGTAAATGAAGACAATAACTTTACAATCCTTCAATTAGTATCAATTAGTATCAATTAGTATTTTCACCATTAACCTCTTACTTGACACACTCTATAAATAACTCTTTTGAGATACACATAACTTTAAACCTTCTATTAAGATTTGCGCTATTGACCAATTCTTTTCTCACACTGGTATATTTATAACTTTATTATACTTTTCATTAATCATATTTTCATTAATAATTTGAATAGTAAATTCTTTCCAGGTGTATACCTGTATTACTTCACAAACCTCCCAATAATCTTGGTGCTATTGACCACTCAGTAGCCATTCTCTTTTGATAGTATAGTGGTGTTTAAGCTGACTTTCCTGTTTGAGGTGAATAGTCCCAGGTGAGTCTACCCCCAGCAGGAAAGACACACGGATGTGAATCTTAGTCACCCCATCATTAAAGGTACTCTAGTACTTTCAAGCATGGTACAACTTATAAACCGTAGAGGTGCTGTGGTCAAGTGGATACATGTAAGTCTCCGGACTGTGAACCTCAAAGTAGGGGGTTCGAATCCCTGTCACAGCACTAAAGTCCTTTGGCAAGGCATTACTCTATATTTGTCACACTCCACCCAGGTGGTACTTTAGCACTTTCAAGCATGGTACAACTTTAATATAAATCGTAGAGGTGCTGTGGTCCAGTGGATACATGTAAGTCTCTGGACTGGGAACCTCAAAGTAGGGGGTTTGAATCCCTGTCACAGCACTAAAGTCCTTTGGCAAGGCATTACTCTACATTTGTCACACTCAACCCAGGTGGTACTTTACACTTTCAAGCATGGTACAACTTATAAACCGTAGAGTTGTTGTGGTCCAGTGGATACATGTAAGTCTCCGGACTGGGAACCTCAAAGTAGGGGGTTTGAATCCCTGTCACAGCACTAAAGTCCTTTGGCAAGGCATTACTCTACATTTGTCACACTCCACCCAGGTGAAGTAAATGGGTACCTGGAAGGAAGAAATTCCTTGACTGCTGTAGCGCATTATCATGGCAGCTCAGCTACAGCAGGGGTAATAGAGTATGCCATATAATGGACGTACATGTATTATGATTATTATAATTTCGCTTGGGAAAAACAAATAGAAATATCTGGTTGAAAAAATTCAAGAACATGTATATATGTAAAGAATTAAAATATGTAAAAGATGCAAAAAATGAGTGAAATGCAAACATGCAATGAAAATCTCATTATTTCCAAATGAAATGAAATTAAATCAGCTCCTTCAATGAAAAGTTGTTTTTTACTGTTGTGGAAAATGCTTTGGCTGTAACTATTCAACTGAATCAAAATATAGTAAGAAATATATGGTTAAAAGAAAACAAAATGGATAAATGAATTCAGCAAAAAATTCCTTCATGTGCTCATCGAAGGGATGGAGGAGAACAAAATTCTTATAGCACAATGAGTGATTATCATGGGCTCTAAAGTTTTGATATAATTAAGCCAAAATTTTGTAGAACACAGAGTAAATACTGTTTGCTTAAAATTTCTCATATTTCTCCTGGAAATAATTTAGTTCGCATGAAAATATTTTTTCACTTGAAAGCATTTTCTAAAGATTAAATATAAACTACTACAGTAGGTTTGGGGCTAGTCTGCACTCTGCAGGCACAGACCCTAATTTGACAGTTTATCATAATTCCTAAAACCTTTAGTAGAGCCTAGCTCTGTCAGTCTCTGGCTGTGCCAACTGCCAAATAAGAGAAACTAAACTACAGAGCCTATACAGTATGCTATCAGCCTAGTCTTGCATTGCAGACACTGTAATAAGCGCAGGGACTGACAAGGGTTTGTGACTTGCAAACTAGTTTGGGGCTATCACAGGCATCAACTTTCCCTTGACTTTCCCTCGCACTCCCAGGCCTTCTTCTGCCCAAATTCCGCTAACAAAATTCACCTCCCCCAAAATCTCTTTCTTCCCTAACATATTGTGTAGTAATGGAAATGTACCTGTACCAGATGGATGTGCTAACTGCTTCACTGATCACAGATGTTCCGTGTGTTCTGTTTCCTTTCCTTGCGGCGTTGCGCTTCATTAGTTTGTCCGTTTGGAACCTGAAGGGGGTTACCCGTTCTGTGCAGATGATATATTTAATGCCATTCGGTCTCCAAGATTTTATACCGAACAATAATTAAGATGAGAAGTGAAACCTGTGAAGAAAGCCCACTCAAGGGAGACAAGAAAAGTGTTTGTTTATGAACTGTTGGTCTTTATGTACAGGTTCCTATATTTGAATGGGAAACACTTTTCAAGGGAAACATATAATGTGGTTGATATATATATAGACAGGTAGTCTTTCTATACATGTGGTTGCTTATTAAAGCAGGTTGGCTAAATCAGAGAGATTGGAAGTGAGAATTTCCTGCTATGACATAGGAGACCATTTAGGCCCTTGCAGATTTCTAATTTTAACTCCTAAGCATAGATTGGAAAACCCATTCAGGAAGTTGATGATAACAGATGTCTTTTGTGATTTGTCTTTTGTGATTTATTTCCCCATTTGGTGTGTGTAATGTTTTCTTTAAGCACTTTGAGATGTAGTAAAAACTAAAAAGGATGAAATGATACCGAAATCCAGACATTTTATCATTGCTACAATCTGCTTCTTTTGTTTTTGTTTTGAACTTTTTGTGTAACGCTCCTTCCCATTCTGAACAGATCTTCACTAGAAAGGTATTACATCATGTCTACATATACAACTTGCTATTTAAAGTTGCTACCAGCAGAAATCAAATAAAACACTTCCCATACAATACGATACAGACAATGGAGATTTATACATGTACATATCCATGTAATATGAGATCACAATAATAACACTATATGTGGGAGTTCATTGTTGAGGTTTGTTAAAACGATATTGATTTCAGGATGTTTAGATCATATATCTTTATTTTTTTAAAGGCTCAAATGTAATGTTTTGTTCTTGTCCCGGGATGTCTGTGAAACTGATAGTAGTACGAGAAGAAGATTAGATTTGTAGTTAGTAGTTAGTACTTAGGATAGATATTACTTGAGGGAAAGGAGTAATTGCAAGAGTGGTCTCAAGTGCATATTTATGACGCAAGATCCTTAGAATGCTAGAACATAAGTTATATTTTGAAGTAAAGGAAATTGAAACAAACTGACCAATATAAGATGAGTTATGAGCAGTTAGTAAACCAAGCATAATACAACACTATCATGGGTTTCTTTGTTGTACATTCACCTCCCAAAAAAATTCACCACCACAACTGCCACTGCAGCCATCACCCCACCACCACCACCACCACCACCGCCATCATCATCACCACCATGCCACCACTACCACAACAACAAAAGAACAAAAGACACAAACTACTATAAGAGATGCAAAACCTCATTATATCTGTAGGGACAAGATTCTGATGATACACTATATAATATTTGTGAATCATTTTTCTGGTTTCATTCTGTTTCCCCGAGAGACTTGAATCCAATCAGAAGCCAAATTGGAATAATTGGCTTGCATTTAGAGAGGGTACATGTTGAGGTACATGTATTTAGTTCAGAAGGTGATCTGGAACCCCCCACCACAAAACTTTGAGTAAAATAATAACAAGTCGAAATGATTGATGATGAAATGATCGATATATGAAAATCATTGCATTTCATCGACAGTGAGTGAATTTCTTAAAATAAAATTCTGACACTTGGTATTGAATTCATGGTTTAGGTAGCTTAGGGAAATGTAGTGGTGCAAACAAAATGTGGCCTTAATAGTTAGTGATATTTGTTAATCAAAGTTCTTTTTTGACATACATCTCAAGGTAACATTGAGCATAATCAAGATAGTAAATGGATTTACAAGCTCCATAATCTAATGATGTGGTTCTATTAAACTCTAATGTGATAAAATAATGATTTTCAACAATTACACATTTGTTGTCACTTCTTTTTGTACCACTTCATAGCTTTTAGTTTATGATCATTATTACCATTCAATTTAGTAAATTCATTCAAGACTCATTTCTGAATTATAGTGAAGCAAATTTGCACCCGATTTTAAGGTAACCTTGAAAATAAATGGATTACAATTTTAAAATAAATGTCAAGTATTTATACATGTAATATTATACAGATATTGACTGGCAGGGGGTGTAATATAAGATTCTTTGGACCTTTGAAGAGAGTTATATTTTTCCAAAGCGCGCAGCACTGAGGGAAAATATGGCCACGAGGGAAAATACAACTCCGAAGAATGTTATATACCCCCTGCCAGTCAATATCTGTTAGGTATATTAGATAGCCTTGGTCTGAAAATTTAGGGGGAGGGGGTCCATTTTTTTTCGAGGAAAACATTTTAGAAAAAAAAGTGAGAAAAAAAAGTGACAAAAAGAATTGACAATTCGAGAAAAAAAATGTCTTAGAAAAAAAACATTTCGAAGTAGAAAAAAAAAATATGGGGAAAAAAAAGTTTCAAGGGGAAAAAAAAAAAATTCCGGTCAATATAACAACGTCATATTGACCGGTTGGGCAATATACCAATTACGATCCTTGCAATCGATATCACTTGACACACTGTGGACCAATCACATCTCTGTATCTGTCTAAGCTATCTAATATTAAACAATTAAAAACCTACAAAGTGAGCAGTTGCCTCATAATAAAGAAAATTTAAGGTTTATATCATTACAAAGTGGATAAGTTTAAACTCATAAAGCAAAGTTTAAACACAAAAAAAAAGATGATTGAACAATCATTACATACAGTCATGCAAACCTTGAAGTTATTCAATATAGTGATATACATTGGGACTAAAGGTAGTGATGACCTTGATGAAGAAAAAAAAAGTTGTACTGTTTGTCTGCCTGTCATGGGCAGAAGAGTCATTCTACGCCCAATTTATATTGATCTTCTTTTCTTTTTGTTTTGATTTGTCTGCCTCATGTCTACCTCTCTTTCCTTCCTTATCACATCCATTCCTGTTGACACCATGTAAGACCAAAGCTTCCCTCTCTCTCTTTCTTTCTTTGTTGAAACGGGCAAATGTCACTTTCCTCCTAAAACAGAAATGCATCAATGTAGCTGAGCTGCAAAGTGGCGCCAAATCCACAATGTAAGACTTAATTTTCCCTCTCTCTTTCGTTGTACCATTGGTCAACTGTCTCTTCTCCCTACAAGCAGCCTGCGCGGCAAAGCGGCGCCATTTAAATCCCGAATGATGTATTATCCCCTCATGATTCAGAGCTGCTACCTACATGTATATGTAGAGTCCGTGATGCCGGTCTGACCAAAATAGATTATTGGTTGGGCTCATGAATTTTCGGCGAGACAGCTGCTGTTTATAGGAATTCACTATTACATTATTTTGCGCAGGATAAATGGGCTTGAACTTTTGGGTGCTTGAACCATGGAAAGACGAGCTTGGTATGAACCCACATCTCCATGCAAGAACAATAGTACATGATATTTCATGTTAGGAACTTCAATTGATCATTGATATGATAATGACTTTATTTTGTACCATATACATGTGCATTCTGAGAAAGTACAATGGATAGTCGCAAGTTGAGAATATTGAATTGGACATAGATATGTGAATCAAGGCAATAAATGGAATTGAATTTGAGCCAAAGTTGCTACTATGAGACCATAGTATGGATGAACAAAGATATTTTGTTTATCCCCTGTTCTTTCTTTTCTTTTTTACTTAGTCATCCAATCTTTGTATTCTTACATCATTGCCTCAGCATTTCTCTGCTTCCCCCTTTGCTTTCTCTCTTCCTCTTTCCCAACCCCCTCTCTTTCTCTCTAATTCATCTCTTTTGTTTACCCCTTGACTTCTCTCATTCACTATTCCCTTCTATCTCCTATTAATGTACATGTTGTTACCATGGTTACAGTGGCTGTAGCCCATAGAGTACATACCACTCAAGATTTAGAAAATTAAAGGGAATTGAAATTGTCTGAAAGGGGAAAACAAATATTAAAAGACATCCATTATCCATTGTATGCTATTGCTCAAGATTGGCAAACAATATTTCTTATTTACATAATTTATCAAACGAAAGCTATTGTTGTGCCATCCTCTTTCTATGTCGCATCTGCTCTTTCTCTCTCTCTCTTTGTCTCTATCTCTCCCCCCCCTCTCTCTCTCTCTCTATTTCTCTCCCTCTCACTTTGTGTCTCTCCCTCTCCTCTTCCAGTTGATTTGTCCATCTGCAAATTTTAAATTTTTGTCTAATTTCTCCTTTTTGTTTCTTTCCCCTATGTACCTGCTCTTTCCCTTTGTCTTTCCCTGTTATTTTACATGCATCTTCCCTTTGTCCATCATTGTTAATAATAAATCAAATTTCAACTGTTTATTCCTGACATACATATGTCATGGAAAATCTTATTATCTTGACTATTAAAATAGCATTTCGGTGCACATTACTAGAGATACTCCTAGCAAATTTAAAAAGAGCTCTCAAGTTTTGTTGTTTTTCTTTCTTTATCATTCCCCTACTGCACATCTCTATCTTCTTCACCCCTCTCCCTGGCCCATACAGGTATGTCAAGATTTTAATGCAATTCATGTTGTAATGTGTCATCATTCTAATACTGATCTGTGCTTAGCCCGACACTGATGTGTCATTTTGAAATTGCTGCAGGCGTTGCCAATGCATTGTACTTTATATCATGTATCTCATGAATATCATGTCAGTTGGGAGCCAGAAGGAACTTAGGTCATCTGCTTTCACCTAGAGATACTACTAGTAATGCCCTTCTGGCTCTAAACAGTTGATATACCCATCATCATCTACAGGGTAGTTCTATACTTGTAAAGCCTCAGATGCACTTAGCACTTCATTTGAAGGAAACTAAACGAAAAGTGACCAGATTGTGCATTGTAATAAGCCCATAAAAGTCTGAAAATATATCAGTGAACTTGAGAATGGGATTATCTTTCAAATGTGTCTCAATCATGCATGAAATTGACATCTGCCAATATTACTGTACTCTAAGGGTTTAGGAGATGTAAGTTGAAGGCCTTTATATCGCTAACACATGTCTCCTGATAAGCCAAGCAAAAGTGCACTTTTTTGGAAACTGGTGTACATCTGTACATAAGACATGACAGAATTTTGTCCGTTGAGAGCCAGAACGGTGTTAACTCTATCTAAACGGATATGATTTACACCGATAATGCCCTTCTGGCTATCAGCAGATGATTTTGTGAGCAGAGAAAAAGAAGGGCATTATAAGAAATGGACATCCTTTATTCCTTTTAATAGCACAAAGTTTAATGCCATTTTGGCTCTAAGCAGAGATTTTGTTATTTTGACCTGAGTATATATCTTAAATTGATTTGTAGTAATTAATATAATGCTGTCTGTTTTTTTTCAGCTTCTTTTTAAAAAGTGAGAGACAACCTGTGCTTGTTTAGATTCAAGTACAGGTATGTTCTTATCAGAGGTTTTTATTGTATTTTTGCTATCTTCTTCAATAGTATTGACTTATTTAGTTCATCAATTATGAATGTACATCCAGATTCAATTTCACTCCTGATTGCACACAGTTCTCGGAGAGTATGCAACCCCAATTGAAATCCATATGTCCCTTCTCTGGACAATTAGCCTAATTACTTGATCCAGCAGAGTTACTTCAAGGACATTTACTGTATCTGCCTCAAAATACTGGAATGATCTACCACTTATAATTAGACTTCATCAGTTATTAGTTTCAGAAAGGCCTTAAAAACACATCTTTTCTGCAGTTTGTAGGTTTAAGATTGTTTTTCTTATTATATGTATTTATGTAATTGTCATTTACTGTAAGCGCTTTGGGCCTAATGGGAAAGGTGAGGTATAAGTAACAATTATAATAAGTATAATAAAAGCACATTAAACTAATAATTCTCTTAAATCTGTTTTGAGCCAAAAGGGTGTTAGATTGTGTGTAAAAATGATAGAAGTAAACGCCCTTAATTCTCGCTCCAGCAGACAGAGTGTAGGCCTACCCCACTCTAGAATTCATACAGAAAAGACAAGCTGATAAAAGAGGTCATAATTTTGAGCTGAAATAAGTCTGCTTCCTGTAGGCCTACATATATCCTGTACATCTTGTTTTATGGATTTAATTGATATGAAGTTACTCTATTCGTTTGTATGTACGGAAATGAATATAATTTTGAAAGAAATTATAATCATAATTAATGATAATCATGCATTGTGAGTTAATAATTTGTAACTTACTATAATTGCCTTTGATTTTATCAAGTAAAGAGGCTTTCTAGGAGGAATTTGTATTTTCTACTAAAATGTGTAGCATATTAAAAGAAAGAAGATTATACACTGTGAATGTACATTGTTTTGACTGTCATACTGGGATCACTTTGTGTTGGAGTGAGATCCACCCAAAATTATAGAGGAATGCCCTCCAAAGAAGTAGTCAGAATTACTCTTTTGAGAATGGAGTTCTTTATTTTTGAGGAACAAATTACACTTCAAAACAAAACGCTTCCATAAAATGCTACTAACAGAGTGGAATTTCTCTCCTAGCTGTATATATACATTAAGAGAGTAGTTGACTGGCCTGAAAAGCAGAAGACAATGCTAGAAAGTCTCAAATAAAGACAGATACTATGCAGTATATTTTTCAGATTCAATATGTGATTCAATATGTGATATTATGATCCTCAAATGCATTGCTGTATAAGGGTATTTATATTGCATGTTGTTGTGCAATTTTATGGATTTATTTTTTATGCTGGTCAGGTACATGTATATTGACAATAGCATGATAAAAACTCCTGATATTGCATACATGTACATGTGCAATTTTTTGGATTTATCTTTTTATGCTGGTCAGGTTTATATTTGGAAGGGATTTATGAAACCTTATCTTCTGAAATAATGACCAGAGTTGCATAATGATGAATTCAAAATGAAGGAAAAACATATCCTTCTGTACATCTCCTTCTGTACATCTCCTACAACTTAATTAATTAGTTACCTGTCAGTTTTTTTTAATGAATTTCTGTTCTTATTTTGTTCCTGTGCATTATCTCATTGAGTTAAATTACAAATGGATTATATTTCTCAATGAGTTTCATTCTTATTTTTTCTTTAATATGATAATGTTACCCATACATATACTACATTATACATACATGTACTCTAATACTGCAGATATTATTTCACATCACATAGAATGTACTCTTTGCCAGTCTACACAAAATTGAAAATGCCTCATTTCTCAATAAGTCATAAGTCATAACCCACTTTTGAATGTCAAGCTAGTATTATCTTCTTCTTTACTCCACTGATTGGAATGGATGGCAATAGAAGTCAAGTATTCACCATAAATTAGAGATCCTCTGCCCAAATCAGAAGCACTTCTCCTTCTGTCTTGGATCCTTCAGTCTATCTCTTCTCCTTGATCATCTCATTTTTCTGCTATTCCATTGGAAAAAGACGTTGATTGGAAGTCAAGTTTTGGATGTGAATTATATGACATCTTTCTGCCAGGACTATAAAAATCATTGTCATCCATCTTTGATTTTTCAGACCATCTAATCTCTTAGATCCTACAGGGTAACATCTGCCTGCTATATCTGAGAATTCTATTGAAGAGGGTCAGTGTCGGAAAGTACAATGTTTGCTCGAAAACGGAGAGAATAATTCTGCTGTGCAGATTCTAAGAAACATATTCATCTTTGATCTGTTAGTGTGTCTATTCTTCTTGGTCATATCATTTTTTTTCTGCTATTCCATGGGAAAGGATCAGAAGTTGAAAATTGGAAATAAATTACAAAATATTCTTCTGCTAGGAACATGATAATCATATTCATCTTGTTTTGTCTATCAATTCTCCTTGATCTCTATTAAACAAGTGTCTGTTGTATGGGAATTCAGTCAAAAAGGATTGATGTCTCAAAGTTCAATTTTGGGCATAAATTACAGAAAATTCTGTCGTCAGAATTTTGAGGATTGTTTTTATATTCCATTGTTCACTCTATCCATTTTCCTTGATCCTAACATATTTGTTTTTATTTATTTTTTAAATATTTTTGTTCGCTCAGCCTGCATGCATGTGTCTAAGGTTAAAATTGTGCCCCTGAAATCAAAATGACTGTTCTGTCAAGCATGGTAGACGGATTTTTTTAATCAAAGGATACAAGGGATGACAGGGATTCTTATAAAGCTTAGGATTTCAGTTACAAAGGCTCTCACTAAAGGTTCTGTATGTGAACGGCCCTGATGATGACAACCTACCTCACCTCCGCCAATATAAGTCGATCGTTTCAAAGCGAACCTAATGGATCAGGAATCTGTTCCGGAAGTTTTCCAATTTGGACAATGGAAGTGCAGATGATGTCTGTGAACCATGTGTCGCGGCAGCTGCAAGTTTGTAGATGACCCCTGTAGGGAAGATGACCCCCGGAGAGTACTGTCTTCATTAAGCATTCATGAATGTCACAATTGCTCCATGTCTATTTCTCATCCTTCTTCTGATACATACGTATACATACAGAGTGAGGGATGGCTCAGTGGTAGAGCAGTGGCCTCCTAACCGGGGAGGTCCCGGGAGGTCCAGGGTACAAACCAATTTGATGCGCTAGTGCCCTTTGGTAAGTCCCTCGGAGAGGACTTTAAGCCGTCGGTCCCCTGGTTGCTAACTTACAAGAATACATGTACACATGCTTTCTTAGCAGTCAGCTAAAACAAACCAACCAACCAACATGTGTATAACTATATTAAGTTATAACCCTTTGTACAGTCATGTACATGTGCACTGATGGGGATGTAAACAGTTCTATATTTTTCAAAGTCATTCTATAGTGCCAAACATGTTAATTAATTGTGGGTATGAATAATTTCAGCATTCAGAAGTCAGAACTTTTTATTTCTGTCTTTTCAAATATTTCATCCTATGTCAACCCTGCCACAAACGTTCATCTCATTTTTGCTGTATTATGACTTTTGTGTTTGAATCATTTCATAATTTTTCTTAAGGGTGGATCTTGTTCAATTTTTGTTCTATTCTGAATATTTTATCTTACTTCTTCTATAACATGTAATGTCATAGTCAATAGTCACTGCATTGACATTATGGAATGTGATTTTTGTGATTCTCGTGTTCTACATGTTCAACATTGGTACTGGAGTACAATTCATAATTCATAACACCATAGTCACCTTTTAAATTTCATCCATGGGATTATACAGTCATTTAGTGATCATCTTCTTGTTTACTTCAGATTCAAAGCCATTGTGTCCTTAAGAATTGTTGTCTTCTCTACTTTTGTAATATTGCATGTATTTGAGAAACTGTTTCATGAGGGTGATTGGTTGTTTCTAACATCATTGTGGCATCTTTGTGACTTACTCAATAACATTTTGTCGCACAACATTCCAAGAGTCTAAATCTCTAAGGGTATATTTGTTTCATTCATTCACCTTTCCTCATTGATGGCGTGACTAACCAGTAGTCACAACTACCCCCGCCCCGACGACAGCCCCCACGACAACACCATTGACAGAAGCAGCGACGACGAAGAGGAAAACGACCTCAGGCACAGCGAGCGTTGTCAACACCGACATCGCCCAACAAGTTGCAGAGTCCACCTCAGGTATGCAATTCTTGGATGAAACTCAGCTCAGGATTTCATACCCAGTATCAATTGCGCACTCTTTATGTTTTAATACATGTAGATCATGGTCATGCATGTGTGGAATCTTGTGGTTATTGTGTCATTTTCTTTCAAATTCATCTTGTAATATATCACTGATCAGTCTGTATACAATTTAGTTCTGTCTTGTGTATGTTCATTATGCAACTTTTCTCCATGTATGTTATAATTTTTGGCAGTCTAGGGACAAAATTATTGTCATATTTTTAATTTTATGTTTTATATTGTTTGTTGAAAGTCAGAAATGTATCGAGTCTGTAACATAACGTTGAGCTATCACCCTTCAGGCTCTCGGCCAATGATAGGGGTGAAGTTTGTTGGGGGAAACAAGCATGCAAAACAATGTACATGTTATGTTCTAAATCTATAAGGGACTCAGGAGTATTGGCATAAATTTCTATTGCGGGGGAGGGCTTTAAAAATAAGCGAGGTAGAATATTCTAGCACAATGATTTATCCACAAAAAAAAAATTATTTGGTTGTTTGCATTGTATATTTTTCATGGTTGTTGGATAACGGAGTCTGAGTCTGGACACATGCACACCTCATTATCTTGAAATTAGGCATGATAAAAAGGGGTATTATTATTTATTTTGATCACTTCCCACTTCTCGGGGATCCCTACATCTTGCATCTTACATCAGACATGTTTGAAATCTCGTCATTTATTCATTTCATATGGACAATATTATTTCGTCACTGCAGAATGTCAATTCTAATAAAAAGCCATACATTATTATTTCCAAAATGTTTCCATGAAACGGTATGGAACTTTGAGTCATGGTTGCATTGTGTAGCATGACCTTGAAAAAATATTTTTTTCTGTCCCATGAACCATAGGGTGCAAAGTGTACATACGAGGATGACCTTGAAAAAAGAAAAAAACGTTATCCAGTAGTACTTTTGTATGCCGAAACACTCCTATGTCGTAGCACAGATGTTTTTATAGAGACTAGCAAGTTAATTCAATCATAGAATTTATTGTTTGGTAAATTAGGTAAAAATCTGTTTATAAAATGTTTCAATTTTATGTTTGCCCTGATTGAACACTTACTATTGTGTGTGTAGCATAGCCTATATCATTTTTCCTCTTTTAAACTAGTAGAAATAAAACCTTAATATATTGTTTAATTCAAACTGCATGGTGTATGAGTTTGTGATGTGTCAGTATACTGCTACTGTAAGAGAGTGAAGTACTCTTGATTTTCTGTTATAATATGCTTTTCATACAATTTGTCTTGTCGTTCAGCTTAGTAGTCGTTGACATCCACATTGTTGGCAGGATCACCTTTTTGCAATCAGAAGTCGGTCACTTCAGTTATATTGTCTGTTGAGAGCCTGAAGGGCATTAGATGTGTGTGTGGAAGTATACATGGGTTACATCCTAGGTTCTCACAGACTAGCAGCTTGCAATTGAGTCTGTATTTGTATTAATACATTTTAGCTTTGATATGATTTGTGGCAGGTGTAAATATGTGCCTAGCTTCCTTTAGGTAGTCTGGGATTGCTGTGCTTCGTATTGTGCATCCACAGATGATATCCCTGCACTTTGTCCTATTAGTTTACCTGGTGTACCATGTTATCTGTTTATGTACTTGTGGAGGATGAACTTTTTAAAAACTGTTGACTACTGAATTGTCTCTATCCTATAGGTTTAGTACAGGAACTACCTGGTTCCGGAAGCCAATGAGTTGATATGTGATATTGAGAATGAGCTCAGAGGTGTCTCTGGGCACTCAAATGGATTCTCAACCATGTCGGCCGGAGACAAAAATTATGTAAACCATTTATCTTTACACTTTGTTTAAGTGTTTAAGTTGACCTTTGCATGTTAAAGCCCCACTGCACTACTTATAGCTACTTGCGCCTCTATACATCCAACAATGCCTAAGCTGTACTCGTTGATCCCCCACGATGCCCTTTTTCTTATGTTAATTGACAGCTGATTTGATGATATAACCACCTGCCAGTGACCTCGCAGGGAGGTCCAATACCTCCATGCCAAACTAGTGATATGTGATTGGCTTTAAAGTGTGTGGATTACTGTACTGGAAACAATGATTTTCTTTAATACCATGGCAACGTTGATACAGAGATCACAAGATGAGGAAGTGGATAGAAAAGGGAGTTAGAGGGTGTTAAAAGAAGGAAAAAAAAGAGTAAAAGAGAAGGAAAAAAAAGGGAGAAAGAAAGCGGGACAGTGAGAAATTAAGTATTTACAAGCAGTATAATGTGAACTAGGAAAGTACATGTGAGACAGGAAAGAGATTCAGTGATAAAAAATGATAGTGATCTGCTGGAGGAGGAGGGAGAAAGTCTGATTGGAAACCTTTCAAAACTGAGCTTGCCATTTATTTTATTTTGCTTTTTCTGTTTGTAGCAGATATACATCACCCACTGCATGCATGTCTAGGATACTAAGTGTATGCTTTTAGCTAGAGTTCACTGTGCTACCGATTTTCTTTATTTTCATTTTGCTCAGATATCCTTTGTAGAAGTTGGCTTTGTGTTTCCCAACTGTATATAAATTCACTGCATTTGACATTTCATTTCATTTCATTTGGTGTTGTCTGTCTAGACCCAGAAGGGTTTTTAATCTGTGTTTTATGAGTTAACATTCTCTGACCCCTCAGCAGACAATATCATCTCTTTTGAGCCAGAAGGGAGTTGATAACGGTGTAAATTTATATGAGTTAATCGTCTGTTTGGTTTGGAGCCAGAATGGCGTTATTTCATATGCTTCAACACAGACTTAAACGAACTTCTGGCTCTGAACTACCTAGTCTGAACAGAGGTAGTGTCCTTCTGGCTCCAAACAGGCAACATGCCTCCTCTTGAAGGAGGACTTGCCCTATTATATTACTGTAATAAAGTTCTGCTTTCATGGTGAGGAGGATTATACATGTGTCTGTGTTCACCCGATACTAAGTTCACATCTTAATGAGAAAGCAGTCCCGTGCATTAACATTGGTGTTAAGTAGAGACTTTGATAAGGCAGATGGAATTTCAGTCAGCTATGCTTGAAGGATTCCTCAAGGCAGCTGCTAGTTGAGCCCGACCATGTGTCCTGGTATTAAAGCTCTTATTGCCATTAATTAAACATTCTTATCTTGCAGTCATGAAGTAGATGTACATGCACAACAGGCAGGTAATAATAGGGGTGGATATCGATTGAACCGTGTTGGGAGAGGCTGTGCTCTTTCAACGATGATGCCCCAATGAAAGCTCTTATAATTTCCTGATATTACTCTTGTGATGTGGTGTACATGTACATATATGCACAATATCCTAACAAACATGATTGAATGAAAATGGGGTAAAGGAAGGGGAGGAGGGAAAGCTGATGATGATGATGATGATGATGATGGTTATTTTTTACCTGACTGCTAAGAAAGCACAAATGCTTGTAAGAAAGCAACCAGACGGACGACGGCTTTAGGTCCTCTCCGAGGAAAAGGGGGCATGTGATGGTGACCAAAAAATGTGCTCAAGTCAAAACACTTCATGTCATTTTACATCTTCCCTTCTTCTATACACGCACATGTATACCTGTACATATGATCTGACTTGCAGCTAAATAATTGAGTTTTTTTTGTGTGTTTGTGTGTTTGTTTGTTGTTTTGGGAGGAGGGGATAAATAAGGTTTCAAGAGAGAAGGGGGAGAAAGGGAAAGAAAGGGGGCAAAAGGGGAAGGGAGAGAGAGAGAGAGAGAGAGAGAGAGAGAGAGAGAGAGAGAGGGGAGAGAGAGTGTAGTTGCTTGGGGTCGACAGTGGCAGATAATTGAAAATAGCTGAAAGACATTGATGTAGCATCAAACAAATTTCACTGCAGTTTATTTATTCACTGATATCGTAATGTGCAAATGCTGTAAGATGGATCAAAAAAGTTCATGAAAGTTCAGATATTAGCCAATACAAATACAACAGCTGCATTTCTCATCATCATGTGTTATGTGTCATTAAAGGTGTGCTTCCATTCATCAATAATGAATACCTCCTATCAATACTTAATAAGGGTATAAAAATTCCATGAGGGATCCAATTTGGCTAGCTCAATATTGGATGTCCTCCAATATTAATCCTTTCTCAATGTACAACATGGTTAATAGGTCATTGTAAGTGCACTTAAATTGTTAATATTAATCAGGGAGTTGAAAAAGACTGCTTTACCTAGTTAGGGGTTGTGTTGTGTTGCAGGTCATCAGAGTTTGGTGTTATGCCTTTGCCAACAGTACAACTTGTGATATACATGTAGGTGCATAAACATTATTCATTTATTATATTTTCTCTGGGAGTGATATCCTAATAAATGATTTATGAGTTGGTTTTTGTCAAGAGCGTTGGAGGTCATTATCCATTATTAATGGCTCTGTCAATGGATGAAACCTTTGATTTGCATGATGTAATCAGATGTTAAAGTGTACTGATCCTATCACCTAGAAATAGGGGTTCCTTGTTGATACACTACATGTATATTCAAAATTTGAGCTTCAAATATTACTTATATAGAGAGATATTGCAAGTTTAAATCCTCGTTCAGTTAAAGTCCTGATTAGACTACTTTACGCACCTGTCCTGGTTTGCATAGAAAAAGGCCAGCAAGGAACCCAAGTCCGTTAGGTTCTGCGTGAGGGTTTTATATTATTCTTTATTTTCTTCATACTCACAATCCATTAGCCCATAGGATGCCAGATAATTTATTTTTTAGGTTGATCTTATACGTTTGTGCTATTATTATTTTAGTAGGTGATTGGTACACTTTAAAACATGCTGGTAACCTTTTCTCTCTATTAAAGACACTGTGTAGGAAGACTGGGTCCACATTATACATTCCATCAATAAGTAGTACACTGCATGAAGCAGGAAATTGAATCAATTAGCAGTCGGCTGGAGAAGGGCAGGGTGTAATCAGATGCTGAGGACGGTTGAGACACGTCCTCTTTCTTGTGAAGACCTTTAAGGCCTTGTCAGACTTAAGACTTAAGACTTAAGGCATGTAATTCATAAGGCTACTTTACCACAGTGACATTTATGCATCCTCGTTCTTATTCTGTTTCCTGAAGTTCTGTTAAGATGAAATATGATGCACCATCCTCTTGTTGTCTGAGTCCCCCTAAAAAAATTTTTTTTTTTAATTCCTCTCTTCCTGGCCCTCTCCCTCTCTCTTTTTGTCTCTCTCTCTATGTCCATATCCATTTTCCATATTAATTCCCCCTCTCTTTTTTCTTTCTCCCTTCCACACTTTGTATCTGGCCCTGTTTTTTTCCTTCTCTCCCTCTCTCTCCCTCTCTCTCTCTCTCTCTCTCTCTCTCTTTCTTTTTTATTTCTGTCTTCCTGCCTCCTTCCTTCCACTCCACCTTCCCTAAGCAGAATTTATGTGAATCGTTACCTATATCAAGTTCTGCACGGTACAATTGAGGAGGCACATTTTGAAATAAAAGCTCTCTGTTATTTCCCCCATTTTTGTTTACCCCCTCTCTATCTCTCTTGCTCCCCTCTCTGTCTCTCTATCTCTCTACTTTCCTTTGTCTCTACCCTTCCCTTCACCTCCTCCTCTCCCCATCCCCCTCCCTGCCTCTCTGCCCCCCCCCCTCCTCTCTCTCTTTTCTACCCTTCATGTGGAGTCATCGTGTAATTTGTCAAAGTTTTCAAAAGCTCTTAAGAAAAGCTTTCATTTTCCACCATCGTATTTCATTTGAAGCTCCCAAAAGACCAATCTACTGTGTACATGCATTTCTTCATAATTCTGTTGAGAGCAAGAAGGGCGTTATCCCATATACTTTTCAATAGAGTAACACCCTACTGGCTCTCATCAGACAATTTTTTTATACACATGTAAATTTAACTAGTGAACATTGTTTGAGATATACATTCATTTAGTAAAATATGGCTTTTGCAGAATGCAGAGGATGTCCACGCAGCACTTTCCTTCTTGGTAGATGAGGCGTTCTTAATATGCGAAAGAGGTTTTTCCGTGCAAGCCATCACACCCCCCTTTTATGTCCACCGCTTTGCGTGCTTGTCTTAAATCAGCTATGAAAATCACATTCCATATACGCTGTGAAAATATGACATGCATGAGCACTTCTTCCTCATTATATATTCAGCTGTGTGGTTTGAGTCGTTGCTTTGATATTATTAATCTTCTCTTCTTGATATCACGTCACTTAGTGTATACGAGTGGCAAACAAGTTGCACTGTAGATGAAAGCATTTGTTTGTTTTTACACAATGTCTCAATTTTGTTTATATTCTATAGCTGTCTACTGCTGATATGAACTTCTTATATCATTTTGTGCTCTCTCTCTCTCTTTATATATATCCCTCTTTATCTCTCTCTCTCTTTCTCTCTCTCTCTTTCTCTCTCTTTCTTTCTCTCTCTTTCTTTCTCTCTCTTTCTTTCTCTCTTTCTATCTATCTCTCTTTCTATCTATCTCTCTTTATCTCTATCTCTCTTCCTCTCTATCTCTATCTCTCTTTCTCTCTATCTCTATCTCTGTCTGTCTCTCACTCTATCTATCTATCTCTCTCTATCTTTATCTATCTATCTTGTTGTAGTAGTAAAAAGAAGATTGCATATTTAATGTAATCTTAAATTCTTGTACTGATGGAAAATGAAATTTTACAGATTCTCTCCAAACTGATATGGAATGTTCAAGACTATATGATATATGATATCTGCCACACATTCTTTTTTTTAAATTTTATTAGTTTAACTATTCAATTAAATGAGTACTTGACCGTGTCATTTCCAGCAAAATTTTGTTGGTTTGTGTGAGTGCTAAAGTATATATTCTGCTGCCATCAAATATAAGCTTAACTCCATGTTGAGCAATACAGAATTACTGTAAGCCGGTTTCACTTGATGAGGCAGAGGTAACATGTATATGATATGCCTATTGTATGCATAATGTACATTTATAGAAATAAGTCAAGCTAGTAGTGGGTAACTTGAGCAAAGTGAACCTCTTCACAAAATCTTATCTTATAGGAGAACACAGAGTCTGCAGGCAAGGAATAAACAAGGTCTGGACTCTGAGGGGGTAGTGATACCTCCCCCCCCCCCTCTCTCTCTCTCCCTAATCCATATCTTGAGTTTGATCCCTTCCAGGCCTTGCATACATGTACACTCAGTTTTTGTTGAATGAGATTTTATAACATTTTGAAACTTTTTATAACCATCTGATTGTAATCTTTACTAGGAAATGTACTTAATCTTTACTCTCTTCTTGGATAGTTGTAACTCGGAAATTGATTATTACATGTTGCAAACAAAAACAAGGTGTTTTTACCATTATTTGATTATTTTGTTGTTTTGCAGTAACGACAACACCAGAAATGGAACCTTCAATAAACACAGTTAAACCAACAGCTAAACCAGGTAAATATGATTTCCTTTTTTTCTTCATGCATGTCAAACTTTGAATTCAAAACAGTCGCTTTTATATAAAATGTCATTGAGAGTCAAGAATTGTTTTAGCTCATATCATTTTGCATATAATGATTAAAATGAAATATTCCAAAGATTGTGCTTTTTGGATAATACAGAACTCATCAGATAGTTGAATAAATATGTTTAGCAATCACGATATCAAAATGAGATCAATTTCATTAGCCTACTAAGACACCTTTTAAAATGTGTTAGCTCACAATCATATATATTACATAATCCGCCCAAAGGTGAGCATGATTAATAAGAAGATGTATTACAGTATATTGAAATTGCCTCGAGTTGAGTTCTTGAAAGTTTATGCAATTATGTTTAAGGGTGAATACTTGTAAAATATAGATGAAATGTGTTGTAATCTATCATACAATGTGTGCCCATTGATTATTATTATTATTGTTATGCATGGATGCCTCTCTCAAAATACATGTACCAGCACTTCTGCTATTGAAATGCAGATCGCTCTGGCACAACGAATGTGATCAACAAATATTGTATTACACATTTTCAAATGCAATATCAGTAGTGTTATTTGATAGACACTTACATGCTCAGAGCTTGACGAGGTTTAAAGCATGCATGAGATACTACCAGCATTACTTTTGAAATGGGGACCCATGGTGCAAGACTTTTGTTGATTATTTTACACTGTACTTTAGCAAACATCCTGTCTCAGATTTTGAGGGGAATTTTTATTGAAAAGTACCTAAGGCGGCTTAGCGCAATATAATGGCACAAAAACACGCGTTCGGAGCAAAACAGGCGTAATAATTTATGATGTTTGTGAATGAATGTTTTTTTGTACATATATGAGTGAAAGTTTAGGTAGCATTAAGCCTAGTACGTGCATTTTCCATCTCCATATTGTAACGATGTGATAAGAGCTGTGTGTGATAAAATTATGGTTTTTAATAATTATGCATTTTGCGTTCCAGATGCATCTTTTAGTGCCATTTCACCTCTAAATGTGGTCATATATTTATTCTTTGAAGAAGGATATTTGAGAGAGAGGGAGAGAAGAAAAGAAATTTCTTCATGAATACATGTACATGTATTATAATTATAGTTGTGGTCCATTATACCTCTGCAAGGCTTACATTTAAAGGAACACGGAAAACTGACATTTATCCATTTTGTATTGTATATTTTAAGAATAAGAACCTGGGACGCTTGCTGTGTTTATTTTCAAATCTGTCATATCTTTATCCGGCTATTTTCATTTAATTTTCATCCATAGTGTTTATGACAGATTCTGTTTGACAAGGCTGTTTTGATGACCTGAATAGTGTTCCTATCTGTCTTACTCTATCTCTCTATTTCCATATCTCAACATTTCTTTCTTTCTCTGTCTGTCTCTGTCTGTCTCTCTCTCTCTCTTTCATGCTCATACCTTGACTCTTGATTTGTCTATGTCTCAACCCCTTTTCCTGTTGGTCTAATTGACCCTCATCCTCCCTCTCTCATCTTGTCTCTTCTGTCATTTTCTCTCTCTGTCTCTCTGTCTCTCTCTTTGTCTCCTCACACACACACCCACACGCAATCTCTCTCTCACACACAAACACAATCGCTATCTCTCTCTCACACATACAACACACACTCACACAATCTATCTCTCTCCCTCTCTCTCTCTCACACACACACACACACCCACACGTAATCTCTCTCACACACAAACACAATCTCTATCTCTATCTCTCTCTCTCACACATACAACACACACTCACACAATCTATCTCTCTCCCTCTCTCTCTCTCACACACACACACCCACGTAATCTCTCACACACAAACACAATCTCTATCTCTATCTCTCTCTCACACATACAACACACACTCACACAATCTCTCTCTCTCTCTCTCTCTCTCTCTCTCTCTCACACACACACACATGCAATCTCTCTCTCACACACAAACACAATCTCCATCTCTCTGTCACACATACAACACACACTCACACAATCTATCTCTCTCCCTCTCTCTCTCTCTCTCTCTGTCTGCCTCCCTCTGTCTGCCTCCCTCCCAATGCCTCTTTCTGCCACTTCTCTATTCTCATTCTTTTTTTGTTGTCTTCTTTCTTCTCTCCCCTCCCCTCTACCTCACTCCCACTACAGTGTATGTTTCTATTGCTGAGTGATTTACAATGTACTGTGAATTCAGTGAGACATTTCCAAGGGCATCAAACAACTTACGAAACGGAACTGGACTTGAAGTCATGGCCTAGATTATCAGCCTTTTCCTTCCTCTTTCACCTATGATATTTTAAATTGTATTCTCCTGTTTTTGTTTTGATCAATCCACAAATATCTCTCAGTGTTTGCAGACTTTGCACGGCCTTGTCTAGCATTTTGTTTCTGTCAAAGCATTTTATAGCTCCTAACTTCTCTTTCCCTGTCTATGATTTCCCTATCTATCTTTTACAGACTGTCTCAATTGTTATCCTATTTTTATGTAACTATCCCTTCTCTGTATGACAACCTGTTTCTACCCATTAGAATACATTATGGTCATTGAACATTGTTTTTGCCATCCTTTATCATCAACAGTGCTATATTCTTTAATAAGTTTAGAACTGTATTTCTCCTTAGGTTCTACACTGAGATGTATTGCAGTTCTCATGTGTACATTTTGAATGTATTCTCAAGTGGAACCAACATGTATGATTGCATTCTCACACTAAACCTTTGATTGTATACTACTTTTCTATTGCATACTTGTGTTAAATGTTTTGATTGCATTCTTATTTTCAAATTTGTCATTTCAAACCAGACTGTATTGTGTTAAGGGCCTTGCACATGTAATTCTAGATTATTAGTACTATTATAACCTTGCAAGTGAATTCCTTCAGTCAAATTTGTAATTACATTCATGCATTCAACCTTTTGAATACATTCACATGTTAATGCGATCACATTTTTTCCCTTCTCATTGTAGAACCAAAAGCGCAGACAAGCAACAACACCACGTTGTACATCATTGTAGGGTCTTGCACTGGAGTGGTTTCTCTCGCTATCCTGGTTCTTGTATGTTATTGCTGCTGCTGCAAGGTAAGAGCGAAACAGCTAAAGTAATAAAATCTTTTTTCCGTTGTGAACCAAGGGCCATATCAGTATTTTACTCAGTTTTCAGCTTAAGCAAAATACTTAGCCAACTTTGGTATTCAGTTGAAGATTTTTTTTAGCCTAAATTTAAGACAATTATTGTGGAGGCCTTGATGGGTAGGCATGTGGATTTCATATATGCATTCATCATTAACTGGACACAATTATATAAGCATGCATTAAATATAATGCCTTTATTGCGCATAACTTTGTTAGCCAAGTTGATTGTAAGGTTGGGATATGAACTGATGGATCCAGAATTATTTGACTGAATGGGCTCCGGTAAAAAAAAAACAATAAAAAATGGCCACTGGATGATACGCTAGTCATCTCAACAAGAATGACACTAGAATGACAACAGACAGCACAAAAATAAAAATTGCAAAAAAATTGGTCGGTGTTGAGTTGATTTTGAGTCAGTTTTGTAGTGTGACTAGAATATTAACTTTTCCTCTAGTGCTTATCATATCACTAGCCACAGAGGTCCTATGAATCGTAAAGGGATGCATAAAGAATGCCTTCAAATTGTCAAATTCTTCTTGTCTCTCCAAATTAGATGACCATGCTCAAATATTAATCTCATCAAAAATTTGTTGTATTATTATGTCTGCATGATTGAATGTACTCTGTTGCAAAGTGCGGATGCCCCTAAATAATTGAAAAGCATGTGCATGCATGACCTGCCCGGCCTTATGTTTGACAGCACTTTAATATGTATTGGATAGACAAATTTGATGAGCAGTCCTGATCAGCTTCATAATGCAAAATGATTCAAACAACAAGATTTTTGCAAATTTGGGAAAGTTTCTTGCCATAAAAACAGTCATATGAAAAAGTGTATGATTTTTGCAGTAAATAGATGTTGTAATTGTCTGATTCCATGTCACTCCCTCTTTCTAGCTTGTTCGGACATTTGTTTAAATATACCACTCAATTTTACCCCTTGGTAATTTTTTGTCCCAATTCTTGAATATACTGAATGTGTAATGGATTTTTTTTCTTCTTCTGAGAGGACTCATTTTTACCCCAACACCACCCCTCCCCTTTTAATAAAGCAAATTACTTTATCAAAATATGGTTTGATGAGATGTTTTTAGAGGGAACCATGAATTCACTATCATGAAATATACAAGTGTATGACTACTTCTGACCAGAATTCCCAAAATAGAAAACTTACAAGTATGCCTTATGAATCCCCTCGGCCTTCCTCTTTTGATTAAAACCCTGTATTCCCCCTCTCAAAATAGGGTTGCATTAGAAACTCAGGTTACCATTCTTCAAGTTCTGATAGCTTGCATCTAATACATTTAAGATGGTGCATGTGCATGATGAGCTTCTTGCATTTGTATTTTTTCATTGCTAATATAATTCCTTTGCCATCTAAGTAGACATCATTGCCACAATAGCTAGGTGATCTGTAGGATAGCATTCTTTTATTAACTAGTATCCTATAATAAATGCGTGGTGCTTAGCTTCTTGCTTTGTACTCTGTTATTTGCTAATGTAATCCCTTTACCACCCTTGCTATTTGATCCTCAGTCTAGAGTTGGGTCCAGTTGGGTCAAGTTGCAGTCAGAGGTCAGCTGCCGCAATATAATGTATTCTCCATTCTTGACGAAAAGAATAGTGGAAACCAATTCTTACAGGTTGTTCAACTATCAAATTTTATTGGGTTTTATACCCATCCATGAAGAAGAAAACATCCTTACAATTCAGATTCTGTGAGTTGAGGTAACTGGTTCCCATCCTTAGGGAATAGATTTGGTTGTGCTGTCAAAATGTCAGTTGAAATCCTATCCTCCCGATGAAAATCGATGAAAATCTTTGGCAGAATCGGAATGTGGCCAATTTCTTAGTCCGTTCCTTAGTGAGTTGTCTCAGTGAAATCAGTATCGATGTCATCTGTCTTTTAAAGGCAGGGTATTCTACTGACAGTACTTCAGATTTCTGTATACTCCTTCCATCTGCTGCTCACAATGTCCTGATGTGTCGACAGTCATGTCCCACAATGCATCGCCATGTGCATGACCCGTTTCTGATGATACCTGGGTATACACTAAAAAGAAATAGCTTCATGTATGCCCTCACCAAAAGATCGCACAATTATAAATCCATTACAGCAGTGGTAGTGATGTCGGTATAAACTGTCCTGCCTTTTTGGTAACTACTTTTGAAACCACAGTCTTGCCCACAAAGTTGGAGTAAATTTTTCCTACCTCTTTTTA
Organism: Mesocentrotus franciscanus; assembly: GCA_037976565.1. Lineage (NCBI taxonomy): Eukaryota > Metazoa > Echinodermata > Echinoidea > Camarodonta > Strongylocentrotidae > Mesocentrotus > Mesocentrotus franciscanus. The sequence continues at coordinate 27,970,043 of CP137678.1, read as the reverse complement.
TGAGTTGGTTGCCACAATATGGTTTATTTTTGAAAGATTAAGTGTATATCTTCTCCGAAATGTAATGATTGATCTCTATGACTCTTTATATTGATCAGTAAAGTTCTGAGAAGATGTAAACTTTCTCTATGAAGAATGAATCATATTCTCACAATCAATTCATGAAAAGAGGTTAGAAAAAACTTATTCCAATTTTATGGGCAACAGTGTGCTAGAATTTGAACTTGCAGCCAACAATGAAATGTAGCTTTTGAAGGGATAATATGAATGCTGTGATGATGTTGAAAACGATGAAAAGTATACTCCTACATCGCAGTACTAACCATTTGCTTACGGAACTCGGTGGCCCCTGTATTAAGCCTATGGGAAATAGAGAAGACAGTATTCATTGGGTTACAGACAACACAATGTGGGCTTGTCAGCTGCAAGTACCCGAAATCACATGTCACATGCCTGCAAAGATTGACTCAAAAAGTAAAGAATAGCAAAATAACTGCAATTATGAAAAAGTGTTGGATGATTGACTGAATAACCTGAAAGGAAATGCTGCCCTCAACCTCTAGATGTCAGTCATGTAGTGGATTGACATACTCTTCAATTTATTTTTCCCAAGATTATATTTTGTTAGTGTCCCCTAGGCAAAGAGAACTCAACAGAAACAAAAACTGAATCCATTGCTTTGTATCTGTCAAATGAGGGCAGTAGACTACATTTACTCTCTGACTACCTGATTTTTTTTGTCTTGCTTTTTGTGCACTCAATGAAAAGAACATTTGCTTGAGTATTGATTGAGCAATGTTGATGTGCATATATTCTAATGTGATGAGATTTTAGGAATTTTTTTTTGCATTGCAGACAAGCTAAAACTGCATGGATATTTGGCAACTTTTTGAGTACTGCATGAATGTTCTCTCACAATTTCAAAACTTTTACGAGTGCTGCAACTTTTTTTTTAAACACAAACACATCAGCCCTGTTTTGCTTTGAAACTCGTGACCAGGAAAGAACTCCCTGTTTAATGTTTGCAATGGAAACTAGCGTAGAAACACTAAAGTGTTTGGCAGTGTGCACCCCCTCCTCCATCCCTTTCCCTGACTTACCCCCAAATATATATATATATATATATATATATATATATATATATATATATATATATATATATATATATATATATATATATAAAATTAAAACAACTTATAACATAATTGCATAATAATGATAAAAATAATAATAAGGAATAAATAAATTAAAAATGCAAACAAGAATTAAAATGAATTAAAAAGAAAAATACATAGATGAATAAGAATAATAAATAAAGAAATGAACAAACAAACCAACAAACATTTAAACAAGCAAATGAATAAATAAATGAATAAATAATAAAAAGATGAATAAATAAATAGAATTCAGGCTGATATCGAAGTGCCAGTGTTCTTGAGCTCCTTCCTGAGATTGTTTGCATGTAGATTGAGAGTAAGAATGTCCCTGCATGGCCTGTTTCTGGCATCTTCAGATTTATAAAAAAATGAATATGACTACAAAATTAAAAAATACAAATTCCTTTTTCCTTCCAATTCCTCCTTCTGATATCCCCCTCCCTCTTGTAAAAAAAAAATGCAGTCGAAAAATACATTTTAAATCTGCAAGGAGCACAGGGATTCATTGTCTTCCTCTCAACATGGTATTCAGTGTCTTCAAATTGGCAATGCTGCAATCTTCACTTGCTTTAATAGTCTCCTAGCTTCAATTGTTTGCACATGGCTTCACAGTCTACAGTGTTGCTGTTATTTTCATATATGATCATGTGACCGCATGCCTGTATATTATGTCAGTACATCTGTATGCTATTATTGCAGAGTTTTATTAGTTATGAAAACATTCAAAATATAATGTGATTATAATTTGTTAAGCTTCGGGGCAAGTGCCATGGCAGATGGAAGAACACAAATATACCATCTCTAGTCTGGTGGCAAAATGGCAAAAGTAATACATTCCTATGTTAACCTCTGTGTCCATTAAAAGTTACCATGATTATGTAACTAAAAATGAAATAATATCGAAATGAAGAAATTTCTCATCATTAACATTGCTCTACTGATTTGAACAACTTAAAGATTAAAAAGTGAGCTCTCCATACATCTGTCAACTCAGTTAAGCCAGGTTAATTTCATCAAATCCTTTGTACACTTAATTTTTATTTTCAATTTTTCAATTAATGCAGAATTTGTTTGTATGTACAGTAAACATGAAATGATTCTTATGTGACACTGATAATTTGCAATGTATTAAATGCACATGATAAATTTTGTCTTCTTTTGTTCAAAATTATGTACTTTGCTTCATTGATTTGACATGATTTTTTTAATCACTTGTTTATCAATAAAATACAGCCTATTAATGTTAGAAGCCAATCAGAGAGAGTCTAACAAAAACATAAACTTAACTAAATAGATAATGAAGATATAAGGGAAAAACAGATAGGGGCTAAGAGCAACTTGCCCTCACTGGTAAAACATATTCTCTCTATGAGTTTAATTAGGGTATTTCAAAATATTAATGGACACAAAAGTCAAGATCAGTTTGATTTAACCTTGATAGTCTAAATCCACGATTTCGATTTCCCTCTCTTGTTTTCCTTTGTGATAATTTAGACTGGTTATGTCCATATGTGTGGAAAAAAGGCATGATTCCAACTGTACAAAGCTTGTCCTTTTTGAGAATTTGTTGATTTTCTTTCTTTTTGTTATAAATATAATCACTAAATTGGCATTAAATATATATGTAATTGCATTCACAGAAAGAAGATAAATGTATTATTTCAAATGTATTATTATTTCGTTTCAGTACTTTATATGCTTTTATTTCTTTTACATTTCTTTTCATTTATCGCAGAGAAAAACACCAAATGGATACTCCAAGCCCAAGCCCACTCCTAACACACCAGTATAATCTATTCTGTTCCTTCCTACATTTTTTAAAAAGGTGTTTGCGTGCAGTTTTGTCAAAGCATTTAATAAGTGTTTTTTGAAGAAAAAAAGAACTTCGTTCTGGAAAAATGACATGCAGGGTACATACATGTGTAGGCCATTTTCGTAATGTAACCAAGTTTAAGGCAAACATCTTTGTGAAGTGCCTAGAACATATTTTTTTCATTCACCTGTTTATACGAATTATTGTATTTGACAGGTCAGAATGCAGATTGCATATACATGTACATGTATTACTTGTTGTTGGGTAGGGCAAGCCATAATGTTTGTCTTACCTATCAACAATTAATGTATACAATACACTTTCTATTAAAAATACATTTATAACAGGTGAATGAAATGATTTGTAATGAGGCACTTGACAAAGAAGTATGCATTATATTTGATTATATTACAAAAAAGCGACTTATAATTCCAACCCATTGCTGTGAAGATTAGTGGAGTGCAAGTCTTTGTCTTTTGTATAGAAAAATGGTGGGTTTTTGTACTGTCTTAGTTTTTTTTTACATTTTTGGAGGTATATAGTGTGGAGCACTTCCAGTGTAGTCGCCCTCTACCTCATAAGAAATAGGGAGTTATTTCTACAGGTATGGATTGGCTTTGTTGAAGCCATTGTTGAAAGGTATAGACCAAAAACCTTCAAGTGCATGAAATTTTCCCTGAATTTCGTGAGTGGATGATAATTATTTGCAGAATGTTCATGCTGCGAAATAAGTAGATTATGTTCATCAGAACACACAATTGTGGAAATTCTCAAAATGTTCTTGCCACAAAAATGGCAGCAAGGAACAGTTTGCTAAAGTTTCTAGAATTTCACAGTCAGTTATTTATTTGAAGTATCTTGCTGTGCTTTTGTACCATATACAACATAAAATTGGGTGCATTTTCGTGGGTGTGCCATATATAACACCGTTGCCCGTCAGAATATTTTATTTTCATACCTTGTTTCATGAAATGATTGCGACAATATTCTTGACATAAATGTCTTCTCAGATCATTCCAATCTCTACGCCTCTTTAGATCAATCAATAAAGTTCTGACAAATCCTCAAAACCACTTCATGAAAAGAGGTTAACAAAAATTTATTCCAACTTTACGGGCAACTGTGTTTATGGAGAATGAGTACCAAGTGGATGGTAGTAATACTTCCTTTATTGAAACAGTATAGTTATTTTCCAACCATTTGTTGGAGTACCAGATTGATTAAACCACAATCAAGACTCAACACTAAACAAGCGCCTGGGACATAATATTTATGGGCACACAAAATAGTAGTACGGACCCCCAAATTGTGAAAAATTTACAAAGGGCACATGCATAAAAGCACTTAAAGTTAATTTGCAAAAAAGTTGGTGTGGAGCCTTACACAATGCTTAATTGTTGTCTGTCAGGATGATTTTTTTACAATGTAATACAAAGCACTGTAGAAGAGATAAATGATATGCATCACTACCATTTTCTGTATTGCATGTAAAAGTATTCCTCTATTTTAAACATTTGCAAGTATGCACCCCCCCCCCCAAAAAAAAGGGGAAAATGCGCACTTAATAACAGTCCTTGGTTGTACACAGGATTACCAGTATTATTATCATGTTAAGTAGAACAAAGGGCTGTAAAATAGGACAAAATATGCATCACAATCATTTCTGTATTGCATGCAAATGTTCATATATATACTTGAGTGGTTGCAAATATGCGCCCCAGAGAAAAATGAAATGAAAAACAATGCAAGAAAAAGCAAAGACAAATAGAGTTTTAAAAAAAATGATCATAGAGCAGTAACCACCAAATTCCTTTGCCCATTGTATATTTCCAATGGATATATTATCAATTGTCCCATATTTTACATAATTTTCTGCAGACAAAAAAACAAGGACTTGAAGAAGAAGTTGCACTGGACATTGCCTAACTATGAAAGGTGTATACCGCCCTCTTTAGCTTTATAGTAGAGCTTACCTGTAGTCAGAGCCATAGAGTACCGAAGCTGTGACGTCATAAAAATCTATTTTGGGAATTTCTCAATTTTTTCTTCATTTTCCGAAAGAGCACCAAAAATAATGTCCAAATGTCGAAAACCAATAGAATATGTTTAGTATTTGCCGAGATATGACCATCTGATTAAAAAGATTGCCTATGGGAACTCAGTGTTATATTGCTCTGGCTCATAACATTAGGAGCCAGAGCAATATAACACTGAGTTCCCATAGGCAATATTTTCAGATGGTCATATCTCAGCAATGCTTAACATATTCAATTGGTTTTCGACATTTGACATGGTGCTCTTGGAAAATGAAGAAAAAATTGAGAAATTCCAAAAATAGATTTTTGATGACGTCACACTTCACCACTCTATTGATTAGGAGAGTTTGGCCAACCCGTTCGAGTTGGGCACAATATGGCGAATACTGCTTTGTTGAGCAAGCACAAAACAAGAGAATATAGGCCAAAATGTGACCAACTGAAACCAAGTTAGCCAAACTCTGTGAATAGATTGCTCTGAATGAAGTTAATATTATCAGTATCAAATCATTTACAGTCTTAAAGGGTTTAAGAATGGTCTCTACATCTTCATTGTCTCTCGTTCACCCCACTCAATATGGCAAAACAATAAGTACCATAAGCAGTTGGGTACATTTATTTAATTTCTTCCATTATTAATTTTTTACAGTAGGATTTTTAAAATGCGCAAAAGTCAATTTTTCAGTATTAGCAATCCTCATCTCGAATGTTGGTGGTGTTTTTCACGTTTGATACCATTTTTTACTAGAGGATTCATTTGATAAGACACAATGGGAAGAGTGTTGAATGTAGTAATGTAATGAAATATTGCCATAAATAAATATCTTTGCATGTTGATAATGTTGCATATATGGCATAAGTTGTTTAGATATTCTTGGAGTTTAGAAAGATATCAGAACAATGACACATTTAACCGTGTAGTCTGCAGACAAATGCATTTTGTAGGCACGTGCTGGTTTATAAAATATGTTTTTAAAAGGTCTGTTTGTATACGATATGATCAAGTACACATGTATAAACAGGTGATACTTTGTATGAGATATTGTACAGTCAAGAAAGCTAATTGAATATTTAAGATGAATAAGTGTAAATGGCACAAACATATGCTTAGCAATACAAACAAGTATGTTCTCCTAACCACATGACTATGTTAAAGTCATAGGGCCAAATGAAAAGTAGGTGCAGAGCAGTTTTATTTATACAGACCTCAAAAATAATTCTATAACTGCAATTAACTGCAGTTACTAAAAAGTTATCTATGCTTTTTGTATTTGTACATAATTATATAGAAAAATATGGCAAGCTGAAAACAAGACTATTGCTGTTTGTGCACAATGAAAAGTTATCTTTACAAGTGTATATATTGCTTTAATATGTACATGAACATGTATTAATGTATATAAATCTGTTTAAGCTGATATTGTAAGCACATTCTAAGTGGTTAATGACTTTGTTTTCTTGTTATTTGTTCAGTGAATCTGTTATTTTCTGTAATAACTACTTTGCTATATTGTGTTTCTATGGTTACTATATCCAATATTTTGTTTAGCATTCCTAATATCAAGTTTGTTTTAATGAGGAATTTTCGTTATATGTTTATTTTTGTTAAAGGTAGTACTATTGAAATCGCACAGAGCAGAGTTGTAAATGTCTCGACATTTTTCACTTTAAAAAGAATTAAGAGCATTTTCTAATTTCAGATACTTTATCGCACCAGTTACTTTAATTTCTTTGATATCATACATGGAAAACAAATGAATACTACATGTATATATGGGACTATTATGAAGATATAATAAGAAAAAAAGGTATCAATTCGAATGGTACAGTTGATTTTTAATGGTAGATTAGTATTCCAAACTTAATTAGGGGAAACAAAATCACTGTTGAAGTAGGAAATAGTATGATAGGTTGAATAACATGCATTAGTATCGATATGACCATTTTTAGTCCGTATTGGTTACTTGGAGCTAGGTTATTACGTGTTTTTTTTTTTTGTTGGGGGGGGGGGTGGGGGTTTTAAAAGAATATGTGCATGTATTTGACGACTTTAAGAACTTTTTTGGTACTCTTTGTACATTGGTATAGTACCGAGACGTACCTTTGTTTTTATACAAATACATTTGACATATTGAAGTACCGGTATATAATGTTAATTTACATTGTAGATCTAAACTATTTAGAAATGCGTTTTGTTGACAAGTTGACAAAATAGAATTTGTGCTTTTGTTTTTTCAGTTGTTTTTAAAAACAAGTAATCCTTATTCGGTAGGTTTAGGAATAAGTTATAAAGCTGAAATTTACATGTTCATTTTTGTGACTGTATTTGCCATATATTCTTAAAGAGGCCATTCGTTTTTGTTGTTGGTTCTGTAGATAATGGTTTTTAGATAATTAGAAAATAAATAAAAGTCACATTTCTCAGAAAAATATTTAAAACTGCAATTCAAATTGAACTTGTTACACTATGGAAAGTGGAACGTATCTATTGATTAAGTTATCAAACTTGCCAAATTTATACTTTATTTACTTCTGATATGTGCTGTATAATGCTCTTCCTAATCATAAGTATCTAAATAAAGCTTAGGGCTAATTAATCTACAGTGTTAATTTTTCAAGAGGTCTGCATAGTTTTTGTAACGACGAAGTGTAGTGATGTTCAATAACTTTAATTGGTATGCCGATTATGAAATTATCATCTGAATTCTTTTATGGGTTTTTTGTTTTCATGTTTATCATCACGCTATTCAGTCGGGCACTATATTAGGTTTGGAAATTGTATAAAGTGATATTGCATTCGTTTATCGAACTACTTTCAAACGAATATATTTTTTATAACATTGTTTCGTTTACACGTTTGCGGTTCTACAGCGTTATTTAGTTTACAAGGTTAAGTTAAACAACTAATTTGTTCATTTTACATGCAGATACATTTATTAAATATATAGGTGGATCATAATAAATGCAGCATTTTGAAAGTTCGATGCAATATATTGTTAACGATAAAGGATACACAATGTGTACATTCTCTTCTTCAAAACCTATATTGAACAAATCTCAAAATGATTTACTTTCTTTTAGCTAGAGAGAACATTGTATTCGCAGAAAACGTTCTATTGTAGTTGCAACACAAGCTCGAGGATAAAGGCAGGGTATTCTACTGACACTACTCCATATTAACATATACTGCCATCTGCTGCTCACAATGTCACAATGTGTCGACAGCCATGTCCAACAATGCATCACCAACATAGGACGCGTGTGATGATGCTTGGAACAGGCAATCGCTCTATGTACGCCTTCACCGAAAGATGGCGCAATTGAAAATTCATTACAGTAGTGGTAGCGATGTCGGTTAAAATACTCTGCCTTTAAAAGAAAATACAACTTCACCGATGCATAATACTTTGATTAACGCTGTAACTTACCTTTACCAAAATGTTTATATACTTATGTTATGTTTTATGTGTTAATGAGTTACTGCTCTTGACGTATTTTAAAGGAAAACAAATGATATGTTATTGTAAAACAAAGTTTCTTACTTTTTAAAGACTAGTTTTTAAGTTCTCGGATGTTGAAGTCTGTATAGTTACATTTTATGTATTCATGACGGATACATGTATACAATTCTACATGAAATATACTAATTTAAAATCGTTTTTTCATTTTTTAACAGATCATGTGACGAGTTTGATATTAATGATGCAAACTATCATTCAAGGCTGATTATACTCGTGGAATGGTCGTATAATTGTATTATTTTTGTGTCATTTGACTTTTGTATCTATGATTATTATGATTGGTGCTGTAAATCATGGAAATTAAGCGTGCTTGATTAAACTATTGTATATTGTGCTACTGTTCATGAAAATTCACGAGTTCTTTTGTTTATTCTTCTCACAAATATTGATGATTATCCGGTATGATCAGTTTGCTGAGAATAAGAGGTAAAGAATTGTAAATAAAATGTTACTTTCTGTTTAGAAATATCAACAGGAGAGGGAGGGAGAGAGATATATATATATATATATATATAAAGGAGAGAGAGAGGTAAAGGGAGAGAGAGAGAGAGAGAGAGAGAGGAGGGGGTGAAATAAAGAAAGGGACAAAAAGAAAGTCAGGAAGGGATATTCTGCAGAGCAGTATTAGAGAGAGAGAGGAGAGAGAGGGGGTGAAAGCAAGGGTGAAATAGATGAGAACAGGGGAAAATATAAAGCAAAACGTTTATGAAATCGATTAGAGAGAGAGTGTGTGTGTGTGTGTGTGTGTGTGAGAGAGAGAGAGAGAGAGAGAGAGAGAGGAGGGGGGGGGGTGAAATAAAGAAAGGGACAAAAAAGAAAGTCAGGAAGGGATATTCTGCAGAGCAGTATTAGAGAGAGAGAGAGAGAGAGAGGGGGTGAAAGCAAGGGTGAAATAGATGAGAACAGGGGAAAATCATATAAAGCAAAACGTTTATGAAATAGATCAGAGAGAGAGAGAGAGAGGCAGAGGGAGAGAAACGGAGATATTAAAATATTAGAGTACCGAGATATTGGGGAATGTGCGAAAAAAGTGCGAACAAAAAGAGAGGGAACGTTGAGTGTATTTGGAATGACATATACAATTTGTAAAACGAGGAGTTAAAATTGACTGTCGAATAGTTTAACAATCGTCCGTTTATAGGTCGTAAGTTTACCCTAGAATTGATTGATAATAGCAAAGAAGCTCTAGTACCGCAGACCTTTATAATTAAATTATGTTTAAACTCAGCAAAATACAAGAAAGTAGACACTCTTTATTATTAAAAATCATTTTGTAAACCGTCAATAAAATATAATAAAATATACAAACTAAAGGAGAATTAATACTCTACCAATTTCAACTAAACGTTGGAAGGTCTGATTAAGAAAATTGCCAAAAATAGAGCCATTAACCATTCAAATGTAAATGACCATGCATGTGCATCTGTAAGAAATTCTCTGGATGTCAACTGTGACAAATATGGTCAACATGCGTGTTTCTTGTGATTCTTTTTCTTTTTTCATTTACAAATTTGACTTTACAAAATGGAAATGCTCATCAACAGTTGAATGGCCAGAAGCCCAATTTCGCCTTTTTTCAGAGCATATTATTGTTAAATGGCTAAGCTCAAATCCAATTGCATATTATCTTAAAGAAGATTAGTTTATTTTTATTTTGATATAAGAAAGATAAGTTTGTATCAGTTTTTTTCTTTTGTTATTGCTAAGTGTATTATATAGTAGGTAGACCCAGTGTAATTTAGTTTTGCACCACCTTTCCTTCAACGCTATGATTTTGTTCGAACGTGTGTTGAACTGGCGCCACCACGATCAACTGGAGAAAAAAAACCAAGATAAATATGTCCAGATATCATCAAAACAAAAGCGGAGTTACCAAAACGAAAATAATCTTCAAGGAGGTTAAAAGTCAGGCACGTGTTTATTGTTTTCTTAATCAATAATCGTAATTCCATGACCCTGGTTACAATGTGATTGTACGTGTTGTATTAGTGTTTGAGGATAGGATTCGACGCTCTGAGTCGAGTTTCAGTAGAAAGCGGCACGTCAACGCAAAGTTTGGTATCTAAATGTTGCTGTGAGCGGATTTGTCATAATTGGAAGCCTGATAATCATAACACGATGGTATGTACGAATGCGTCTAGAACTATATTACGCAATCGAGTCTGTACTTTATAAATGCTTTATAATAATATGAAAGGTTACGTGGACGTAAGTTTATGGCCTCGGCGCTTTGCTATGATCATGGCTAATTGACATTCGAATTGGTTTGGGATACGGATAGTTCAAATGTTAATTTGTTAAGATAGCTGTAATTTTGTAATGTCATTAAGTACTAGAAGACACTAAGCACTGAAGGAATGTTAAAGTGGAAAGGGATGGATTAGGGCGAATGTGAACAAATCAAAACGAGTTCTAACGAATCGGAACGATCCGAAGCAATTTTATAAACGAACATGGTAGGTCGCTTTGATTTTGGTTTAATGTCTACTGCAATGAGTCTAAGAGCACGTCGTAGTTTACTAAAAAAAAACGCCATGGTTAGGCTGGTGCTTTATCAACAAACAAATAGATATGTCTTTAATCTGCATTTGCCACCCTCAACCCAAGTGTAGTAAATGGTTTCCTGGGAGGAGTCTATTCCTCTAATTGTTTAAGCGCCTAAGGGCAGCTAGGTTAAAGAGAAAGACCTGTGGGGTGTTTCACAAAGATCCTAAGTTGAACTTATCTCTAAGTTGGACTTAACAATTATGGAAAGCCGTCAGCATCTATGAAAATATTTTGTAAAAGTTATTTTAAATGGCATACAATGTGGAGTCACATCATTCATATTTTCTATTATCAAGGAGATGTCATGTTCTTGATGCGGAATATATAAAATGTCTAAAATACTTGAATTTTCGCTTTTGAATATATTCTATTTTAAGGATACCAATGGCTCTCCATAATTTTTAAGTCCAACTTAGAGTTAAGTTAGACTTAGGATCTTTGTGAAACACCCCCCAGTTCTGGTCATGCGATTGCATTGTGAAAGAAACGTAGTGGAATCGATCAGAAAAGGTTGATCATCTAGCATATAGGTATTGGTGTGTACTGCAAGGTTCTGGAATCATCAAAATGATAAGAAATTAATTTGGCCCAGTCTTGGTAAAGTTACAAGCACTGTACACAGAAAGATGTATATGGGACTACGCGACCACGTGCGCGATATCTATTTGGTTCCAATAGATATAATAATTTACCAAATATATCAATAGTAGATGTGTATCATCACGTATTAGTCAAAACATATTCTTTCACATGATTGGTAATGAGAGCTTCCATTTCATTTTTTGAGAGAGGGGCGTTTCCAAAACTGGTCTTTACCTTTAAAGCCAAGGTAATACTACTACTTTGTAGGCGCCTGAGTACGCCCTGGGATGGATGGATTTTCTTCTTTCAGTCAGGTGTCGCTAGCTGCGCTGCTGTGGCCATCACAAATTTATGCCATCCTTTTCTCTCTGCTGTTGCTCTTGTTGCCTCTGACAGCTATTTCCCTGAGATGGATACGTGCGCAATATCAATATAGCTATTATTATTAAGTGAATCAACATGTACTTTCTTTTTAACAGTCGTTGTTCTTGATAAGTCTCGTGGCCTGTCTTCTGGTATTACGTAACGTATCGGGTGACGTTTGCCTTGCCCCTACCGTTAGCAACAGTGAATGTCAATGTAACACTGCCCCACCACAGCTGCCATCGGCGCCTCGGTTTTATCGTAAGTGACCCCTTAAAATTTATATATATATATATATATATATTTATACAGAGTTCGGTTCCAAAACATTGATTGTTTTGTTTGCATTTATGTACACATTTCAAGTAGCCTCATACACTTACACTACCAAAAAGCTGAATTTCCAATAAAAAAAAAAAAAAAATGGTAATTAAAAATCAGTTCGGTTCCGAAAGGTACTATATCCAGTCAAGTTATGCATTGTAACTTGCATACGGTATTCAAGATTTTCGGTTCCAAAAAGTACTACATCCAATTTTGGTTCCAAATGGTACTACATCCACAACAATTAAAAAAACATAACTTCATGAAAAATGTTTGTGCAGACTTAGAATTTTCTAAAGAGTGGTGATATACTTGTATCATACAATAGTATAATCAGCAAAAGTACTAAACTGACATTGCTAACTATATACGATAATTTAAAAAAAAAATCGTGTTTTTCTCAGAACTTTGATTTATGGATGTAGTACCTTTTGGAACCGAGCTCTTCATATATTTACATGTACATGAATTTTGAATTCACTATCTGAAGAAACAAAATTGAAACCGGTCATAGTGAAGAAGTAAACTCTCGAGAATTGTTTATTTCAATCTTAATTATCATTTATATAAACAGTGTATTATTATTTCTATCATAATTATTATCATCATTATTATTAGTATTATCATCATCATCATCATTATCGTTTTCCATATTATTATTATTATTATTTAATTATTATTATTATTATTATTATTATTATTATTATTATTATTATTATTATTATTATTATTGTATATATTTATATATATTATTTTACTTTTTCTCTTCAGCTTCGATTCCTAATTGTGGAAAATATAGCTGTGATTCTTGGACGCAGGAATGTGATAACTCCACGATGATGTGTGAATGTCGATTTGACCCGAACAATTCTGATGAGGACAACTGTCGAGGTATATTGGTGTATGGTGAAAATCGAGCAGAGCCATCTATACACAGAGTTTGGCCAACTTATTTTCACTACGTCACAACATGCCGTATACATATTCTTTTGTTTTGTGATTGCTCAACATAGCATTATTCTCCATATTGTACCTAACTCGAACCAGGTTGGCAAAACTATCCTAATCAATGGCTCTGGAATCGAGAGGCGGTGGGGTTTGTCGAATGGAATAGCCTTCCCCCAAATATAGAATTACAGCTCGTAGAATCGTCTAAATTACATTTCAACTGTTATACAATTTATTCATTCGGGTTGGGTCAATTTTGGTGACATACCAGAAGTATTAAAGAAAACTATGTCTCATATCAACCATAACAATGTTTGTTCAACGTTAGTTTATCATTAAAAAATAACAGCCATTCGTGTGTAATAGTACTCTAACTTCATGGTGAATTAATATTGTAGACCCACAATTTATGCAATGTTATATAAATGTGATGTCGAAGTATCCCTGGCAAAAAAGAAAAGAAAAAAAGCAAAGATATTGAACAGAAGCAACTGAAACAATAATGATTCTGCCAGGGCATTACTATATAATTGCATAAATTAATCTATCCTCTATGTTTAGTAGAAAATCTCATTCCAACGGGACATGGACATCGTAATTTTTGCTCTTACCTCGTGGAATGATCCATATAAATCCTATCAAAAATTCTTGAATATTAGGTGTTCCAAAAGTGAACCTCTTAGTTAATGCGGACCTTGACACAAATAGTTCCGATTATTTCACCTTTCTTGAAGTCGAGTTTAATTGGTTTCGTAATTTACAAATAAAAGAGAAAGAACGGACAAGCAAACAAACAAACAAACAAACAAAAATGGATAATCCGTTGGAAAAGTAGTAGTGGGCTACATAGAATTAATACGGGGGGAAATTACTTTATTTTTAAACAAATCAAAATATTTGACTTAACCCTAATAAGGCCGGGCTATTTGAGTTCTTAATACGGCCGGGGGCCATTATGGCCCCCCTTATGATCTCGGCCGTGAAACGGCCGATCGCCGCGAAAATTTGCATGCATGTCAAGTGAAGTGTATAGAATACTATAGCAATTTCAATTTTTTGGAAAAATTACTCATTTGCATATTTATGGTAAATTATGCAAATAAGGTCCAAAAATTCATATTTTTACCCATAAATCATATATTCTTCATATTTAAGCTTTCTTCTCCACTACATATATTTGTTAGACCATTTGGAATAATAATACGAACAAAAAATTTGGAAAGCTAGGTTATTCCTTATGTTATCTCTTGTTTTGATAATTTCTTATGTATTTCATTGTTTTTTTAACTTATGTATTTCATTGTTTTTGTTGTTTTATTTCATTTCTAACTATAATTTAACTATTTAGACCCCCAAAACAAACACCTAAACTTTAAACAAGACCAAATAACCAATGTTTTATCTCTTTTAGGAAAAATGATATTTCCATATGTTTTGTACACAAATCACGAAAATGAGCGATTTTCGGGCCGACATGTAAAGACAAAAGGTCACGTGACTTTGTAACGGTAGGTCCGATTTTCAAAAAAATTGTTTTAAAAGATGCGCAAGACTTGAAAGAATAAAGTCATGAAGCGGCGGGGCGTCATCCGTATGCGTTCCCGAACAATCAGAAAAATCCCGGAGGGGGCCATGATGGCCCCCGGCCTTATTAGGGTTAAGAGTCACGGAATGCAAGATTATCTTGAAAAGACCAAAATTCATTTTCCTGTATATAAATTTTATATCGTCAGTGATCCGGTCTTGTTCGACCTTATATGTAGGGAATTTCTGGCAATTTTGTTTCTGTATACTTAAGTATTTGATAAGATATCAGTATGTCTTTTAAAATCAGACACGGGTCTAGAAGATATTTTGGGGCGGAGGCTGGGGAGGGGTGGGGGAGCTTGGGGTTCTTGCTTTTTATTTTTTCTACATGTACCTCGTTGGAATTCATTTATAACCAAGAAAAAGTAGAGGGCACGAGGAACAAAATGGGAGGGAGGGGAAGCCAAGTCCCTTTCTAGAACCGCTAAGTTTGCTGAGAATCCGCTACTCCCATGGTTTTGTTTCATATAATATTATTAGGTATGTTATTTACTTAATTATATATTTATTTATGATATTAATAGATGATTATTATATGGAGGCCGTAACCAGATTAAAAAAACCCTGAAGTGCTGAGATTAGGAACCACCATTCCAAAGGTTGTCTTTCTTATATCAGTATAAGATAAAGAAAAAATAATAGGCCTATACGGTCCCAAAGCTAATTGAATAATAGCGTAATATCAGGTCATGTGATAAAATTGTAATAAAAGAATAAAGAATAAGCAATATTTCTCATTTAGGTTTTCTCAAAGGGTTTTTCACACAGGAACAGGCATACAAGAAACATTAAAAGGAAAACATGCATAATAGGTCGGAAAGGCTCAGCTGAAGTATATTTGTTTTAACATGTTGCCGTTTTACATATTCTTTTGTAAACGTATTTTATTATCATGATTATACAGTCCTATGAATATGCAATAATAATGATATGAAACAGTAGTTTGCCAAATTCATTCTCTATCAAGAATTATATGTGTATGGTTGACGTAGTAAACGAGATTCATTGTGGGGAAAAACATTTAAAAAAAAAATATTCCTAAAGTCATAATACAACGAAAGGAAGACCTCACTGCACCCGGCTACTACCGTAGGCAATGAGAAAGGATTGACTTTTTTCTCGTTCTCTTTTAAATGTCTAGATCCCTGCTTTACCAGATGCGATAGGTCTACACAGCTTTGTGTAAAAACATATCAAGGGTTTTTATGCCAGGATAAACAGGCCAACGCGGATATAGGTGAGAAATGCCTTTGTGTGTATAGTTGATTGATTATTAAATATGTGGTTTCACCAGTGGTGTATCCAGACCTTGCAATGGTGGTAGGGTTGGGGCGGGGGGAGCAAAGCATCCCAGCTTATTGTGCTCCATGTGGTCTAACAAATTCTTCACAACCCTATGTTACGACATCACTATATTGCGACACACATGTGTTACGACGCCCTATGTTACGACGCCCTTATGTTAGGTCGCCCTTATGTTAGGTCGCCCCTATGTTAAGACGCGCAAATGTTACGATGCCCCTACGTTACGACGCCCTTATATTACGACACCCCTATGTTACGTCACCACTATGTCACAGCTCCCCTATGAATACGACTCCCTATGTCAAGACACTCCTATGTTGCGACGCCCCGCTGTTACAACGCCCTTTCGACACCCCCATGTTACCCCGACATCCCATTGTTACGACACTGCTATACTGCGATACACAATGTGTCATACCCCTTTTTATGACGCAATATGTTACACGTCCTAATTTTACGACGCCATTATTTTATGTGGCCCTAATGTTACGACGCCCCTATGTTACAATGCCTTTTGACGCCAATACGCGCCGGCATCTCATACTTTCGACACCGCTGTGATTCCAACGCTCTAAGGTACGCCTCTCCTATGTTTTTGACATCCCAAATATCTTATTCGTTATACAGTTGTTTACTCAAACATGTTTTTTTCTTCTTCTTTCTGTCATTGTTTCTTTTCCGTTGATATTCGTGGCATATACCAGTAGCCGACAGTCGTTTTTTCTACAACAACATCGCCAAGAGGGATTTATTCATCATGACTGGGAAATAAGGTAATTAAAACATCGAATTGAATTTGTATACATAACATTCTTAATATTGACTTATGAGTGTGTACAAATGTAAAGGTCATTGAATTAATACAAGTATATGAATAACAAAGACCATGTCCTACGAGAATTAACACCGACTTTAATTCATATTTATAATCCTTTCACATAGGGGCGTTGTAACATTACAAAGAAGTGTACGATGAAAAATATACATTATGTATGTGAGAAAAATTAAGAAAATACCAAATAGGTTTTAAGGAAGTTTCAAAACCAATGTGTGTCAGAAAAAAACACAAGACAGGAAAATTCATCTCAAGAGAGAACTTTTCCTCGGGTTCTGGACAATTTGTGAGCCTTTTCATTCTTTTATGTTAGTGCATGTGAAATAGTATTATAGAAATCCCCCCCCCCCTGAAGGATGGCTCTTCAAATACCTTCTAGGTATGACGAATACCAGCTAAATGTTGTGGACCACGCTTTCATGCCACATGTTTGTGTAGTCCCATTTATACATGTCTGTGTACAGTGCGTATGACTTTTAGAGACCGGGGCAGATTTCTTATCATTTGGATGATTCCGAAACCGAACAGTAACCCCCCAATACTTATATTCAACACGATTAACTTTTTCCAATTGCTTCCACACAGTTGCTTTCACAATGCAATCGCATGACCAGAACTCAAATTTATCTTGAACAAAAACAATCATTTTAGCGATAGCACAGAGCAATGAATATCCTTTGCATTGTACCACTACGCTACATTCAATTTTCAACCTCGAATTAAAGTCAAATAACACGAGGCCCACTTATTCATCGTAAGTAGCGGGTAGATATTAATCGCTTTTCAATATTTTCTTTGAAAAATAACTGTATAGATTAAATACATCATACTTGGAAAAAGAAAGTTGAATAAAAATCACGTGACAATAATAGCACTTGACATAAACAGTATTTGAATAACACAGGGGCGGATCCAGCCGGCGGCAAGGGAGGGCCTAAAGGGGCCCACTTCGTGCGAAAATTTGAAAATCGTGCCGGTAGTGAGCAAAAAAATTGGCCCCCGAAAAAAGGGTAATTTTTTCCACCGCCACCCCCCCCCCCTGGGGCGCCCGGGGTAGTGAGCACAATTTTTTTGGGGCACCGAAAAATTTTTCTCTACGGGAAGGGTGATATTTTTTTCCACCGCCACCCCCTTGAGCGCCAGGAGGGGCCCAACTTCTTTTTTTCAAAAAGGGTGTTTTTACCTGTTTTTTTCTAGGGAGGGGCCCGGGCCCCAGGCCCCCTGGATCCGCCACTGGAATAACACTCCCAGGGTGAATCAGTGCAGCTCACACAATGTTATAACAGCACCCTCTGTTGCCTTGAGTGGGTCAAGTCTTGTACCATTTGTGTTGAATATAGAAAAAGTATTAAGTCAGATCATGAAGTGTTTACGTAAAACATGTATATAAGATATACATTTTGTCCATATATCATATCATGTCTAATATAATTTTATTTTTCGAGGTCTTTATAAACACGTTCATTCAATAATAAGTAGACAATGTCGTACGAGGACTATATAACAAATTGAATTCGATATCATCGCCTCTAGGCCCATGGAAACTGTCTCCTGCAAACTACCACAAGGACAATTACCTCCGGTGAAGGTACAATTTCCTCCGGAGAACTATCCCCTCACAACTATCTACTAGGACACTAACCTCCGGACTGCTATTATCCGATAGCTATCTCCTAGGAAAATTACCTCCGGACTGCTATTCCCTGACAACTACCTCCTAGGACAATTAACTCCGGACTGCTGTTCCCCGATAACTATCTCATAGGACAATTACCTCCGGACTGCTATTCCCTGACAACTACCTCCTAGAACTCATACCTCTGAACTTCTATTCAAGGACAACGAATTCCTACGACAAATGCCTCCGGACCCATTAACAAATACTGCAAGTTGTCCAGTATGTGATAGTAGCATTAGAAAAAGAGGTGACATACTTACCGCTAATGCATTTAATCTTTTCCTTTTTCCGTCTCTTTCCAGGAAAAATCGGATATTTTATAATGTCCTGACTCGAGTAAGTGTTGATGTTGTGAGAGCATCAGCGATGCTCTTCTTCTTCATGACTCGTAACTACCGCGACAGACCTCGAAACGTCATGGTATCTTTTCACGAAACCGTCATAAGTACAAGTTTGCCGAAATCCCATTGTTATAAGTGGGGTTTCAGTAGCTGGCAACACAATAGGGGAAGATTGTTAAAAAATACATCGTGAAATATATATGTATAATTAACAACTAAATTATTCATACCCTCACCAAGTTTTGTAGTATCTTAAGTTTCACCAGTGGAAAGTATCTTCCGGCACTGTTACAATTTCTCTTCGCCATAATGGCCCTAAAGTTTGAAACACACTACCGCATTCTTACAATCAATTCAGTTCACCAAACCATTTAAACGTAAACTTAAGCAGCACTTCTTTTCATTGTATAGTTCTTCTTAAATGATATATTGTAAGCGTTGTTTATCCCTTTACTCTTCTCCACCCGAGCTTTTTATTGTTAATTATATTGTGACGCGCTCAGGGTGCGCCCATTCATCAAGCCCCTTTGGCTTTTACGGATGAACGTTTTTCCATCCTATACTTTTAATAGATTTAATCATGCCTTCCTTTTCTTTCTTTTTTCTTTCTTTTTCCAATGTATATATATATATATATATATATATATATATATATCAATGTATTTTTCGTTGCCTATGTTTTACAACAATGTACAATGTAATTTTTTACTGTGATTGGAATCAAATAAAGTTCAATTCAATTAAATTCAATTCAAGTATATCAAAAATTGATTTGTCCCGATTTATGTATCTTGAGAATGTCACATGTACATACATATATAAAAGCTAACACCTAAAGGTATTCAACAAAAGCCCTAATTCAAACCAGTTTACCTTTCATTCCTGAGATACAGAAACACAGAAAACATCAAATTTACAAGGGGTATGAATAATTTAGTTAACTGTAGATCAAACGTTTGATTCAATGGTGATGCAATAGACCAGGCGCGGATCCACATGGCGAGATTTCCGGCCCGCCCCCTCCCTAGCCCCCAAAACGCTTATAAAAAAAGGACAAGAACGTAAATTTAACATTTTTCTTAACAAAAACAAAAGCGGCCCCCGCCAAAAAAAAAAAAATTATATTTTCGCCCCCTCCAAAAAAATTGTGGTTCTCCTCTCCATCACCTCTCCCCACCCCCGCTTATTCACCGGCTTGATGAATCGCTGCTAATATTTTCTCACGGATTGGGGAAAAAGTGCTCTTACCCCCGCTCATTCACCGACCGACTGAGTCGGCGCTAAACAAATTCTTAAGATTTGCCCCCCTCCTTGTCGCCGGCTGGATCCGCCCCTGCAATAGACCAATATTCATTGACAGAAGTCGATGTGAAAATGCATGCCATCGGACTTTCATACACACAATTGCTATTCTTGTACCGAGGTTAGCCCTTATAAATATCCCTTTATTCACTCGGTACTTATCATTTCATTCGTTTCATAATCATTGTTCACCACCGACAGAATACAATATGACAATAGAACATGTAGATGCAACTTCAACCTAAACTAGATCGCACATATAACCCCGAAACTCGACATTCTTATTTGGTTGTGATATACACAATTTAATGAAATATAGTTTGCATGTTCATTTAAAAACTAAATGGTGGACGAAATCATATTTATCGAATTCTTATATTAAATCTTTGCGATTGCAAAGACTTAAATTGTCGGGGACTCGAGGCCACTTACTCAAGGCAAATGATTAAAGGATTCTAGCTAAATCATGAATATACGTGAATTCTATAAACAATATATATATATATATATATATATATATATATATATATATACACACACACGCATTGTTATTGTCCATTTCTAATAACGAAAAATAATCAATTAAATTAATTAATATCAATTATTATTATTCATAACTTTTGTCATAAGCACTTGCTTTTTCCTTCTCATCCTCTTTCGAGGTATCTATTAGCAATAACATATATACATACCGTAATTATTATTTTTTTTACAGCAACCATTGATAGAATCTGTTGAACTTCACCTTCTTTTCGAATTTATAGTTACTTGCACTTTCCAGATATGATTTCACGATAAACTTAAAATCAAGCCATAAAGAATTTGCGTTGTATTTTTTACCTTTGAATGTACATTTTATATAATTTCGATAGACTGTATACTGTGCTATGTTGCAAATAAGATTTAACATATCGTAAGTTACATCATCCACTTTATAGCCTATCACTAGAAGCTCTTCTTTTATATATATATATATATATATATATATATATATATATATATTTATCTTGAAAGGTGTTATACTGAACCTTTGAAGGATTTCCCAAAATCCCAAAATGTTCGTACGATTTTACAGTGTAATAAAAAAAAATTGTTTCAACTTCCTCACAGTATCTACATCTGCTGTCATTAAGAACACACCATTTTAGCACATTTTCTTTTGAAGGTAAAATGTTGTTCAGAAATTAACAATTAAATTGCCTAATCCTGTTTTATCTAATTGTACACATTTTGAACTGAAAACCCATTTTTCAATCGAAAGATTCCGGTAATGAAAAAACATTAGACCAAAATGATATAGTTGACGGTTCTTGAAAAACCCATGCACTCAATATTGAATATGTCTTTTTTGTAGTTATAGAACCAAGAGTTATATCATCTCCTGTTTTTAGTGTAATTGAATCATCTTTATTTTGTTTACAATCAATGGTATTTTTTTATTTTATAGATCTCATCTTATTCAAAAGGTAAACTGTAAAGGATTTTTTTTTAATTTTGCATATTTTACATCAAATAATAACTGAGAGGGATATATAGAGTTGTTTAGAACACCTGGTTCCTTCTATTTACCGTCTCTAATCACATGTTTTACTCTCACTATACCAGCCTGATTCAATTTTTTGAATTTCAGCATATGATTATTAAATGTTATATTACTATTGTTCCATAGAATTTGATTTTCAATATCTTTTACTTCAAATAAACCAACATACCTTATCATTGACCAAATGCATAGAAAGTCATGATAGAAACTAGGTAACTTTATTAATTTGCAAAGATGATCCATATCTTTCAAAGAAATATTATATTCAAAACATAAAGGGATCTTTCCAACTTTAGAGAGCCAGAACCATACCGTCCTAGACCACCTTTTGTGGTCTATTTACACAAACGTTTCTTTTTACCTTTTCTTTGCGTGAATTCCAAATAAAAGAGTATATAATTGTATTAAAAAACTCTCAGGTGCCTTGATTATCTTGGCTGGATAAACAATTTGAGACACCATCAATGTTTTGATAATTATAACCTTTCCATAGTATGTTAAATTTCTTAGTTTCCAAACTCGTATAATATTTTGAATTTTATCAATTTTACTTGGCAATTATATTTTTCAAGTTCTTTAGCACTTACCTCCACACATATTGCTATGTATTTTACAGAATTTCAGTACATTCTACTTGCTGGGATTCAATTTCAATATTCAATTTATTAAGTTTGGTTTTAACAAAATTTGTATTTTGACCTGCATGTGTACCACAAAATATTATTTCTTCCATCAAGACAGATAGTGATTCCACACTGTTTTGAACAAAGATAGTAATTTTTTGTGTCGTCAGCAAATTGAGATATTTTTATTTCTACCAATTCGTTCATTGCATCTGAAGTAGGTAGCCTAACTGCCTAAATTCCTTGATACGTTTTTTTTGATTTCCATTGCCAAAACAATTATAAAAAGTAACGATGAAAGGGGACACCCCTGTCTTACCCCTCTTTCAATATTAAAACTTTCAGAAATCCAGCCATGGTTCATCAAACGACTGAATGCACTGAATGAAAAAAATTCCCAAATTTAACTTTTTCAAAATGTAAAAAATAAATAAATAATAATAATGATTTACATTATCATATGCTTTTTCGAAATCTAAAAACATAATTATTCTCGGTGCTTTAACATGTAGATAATAATCAATTATATCTTGAACAAGACGTATATTTTCAGCGGACGATCTGTCCTTTATAAAACCATTTTGATCAAAAGAAATAATACTTACCATTTCATTTTGTAAATGTTTGGACAGAACCTGTGCAAGAATTTTATAATCAACATTTAAGAATGATACAGATCTCCAGTTATGAAGAGATTTCTTATTTCCTTTTTTAAATATCAAAGCTAACACAGCTATTTTGGGGACTTGGAGACAGTTTTTGCTTTCAGTGACCTTTATGTAAACTGTCAATTAACAAATCTTTTTTTCTTCTTTTCCTTGATTATCAAGTTCTTCATATTCTGTTCTGACTTTGTTTTTAACACCTTCAATATTTCTTCTATAAATCTCATCCTTCAGTAATTCACTGTTGAATTTCCAATAACCTCTTCCTCGTTTCTCTTTAATAAGTTTTAACTTCAATGAGATAGCATTATGATCACAATTCACACATGGCCTGATGACTGTAAAGTAAACGCATTGGCACAGCTCACAAGAGATCAACCAATAATTTAATCGAGAGGATAACTTACGTGAGCTCTGCCTCCACGTATACTTTCTACAAATTTTATCCAAATATCTAGCAAAATGTAATGCTTTTAAAACTTGTTTATATAATCATATGAGCCGTGTGTATATAATATTCCTTCAGTATCTACAGTTTTATTCTGGGCATAATTCCAATTACCACCAAGAACGATTTTCTCATTTGGATTTACAAAACTTTTCATCCAACTTATAATTTTTTTAAATAATATAAATCCTTTTCTGATCGTTTAGTAGGAGCATAGACATTTACATATAGTTAACATTCACCTTGACATGTAAATGATACATCTTCTCCTTTAGAAAGAGTACTTATTTTTCAATCATTTTAGAGGAAATATCCTTAATCAAAATTGCAACTCCTCTAGAATGATTTATACCATGGTTGAATAAACATTGACCTTTCCATTCATTACGAATTATTGACTCTAAATCAATTGACCAATACGTTTCTTGTAGAAAGATAGTATCACTCTTCTGTAGATTTAGACAAAGGAAAATCTTACCTCGTTTAAGCTTATCTCTAAGCCCTCTAACATTCAATGACATAAAAAGTATGACAGAACTGTTCATTTATGTAATGTAATCAAGATCCAACATTCCAGTATGCACTTGAAAATTAGTGACCTTATAAAAACTGCTGGATTCAAAGCATGAATCTTCTCTTCTTCGAGTATATTTGTTTTCATTTCGTCTAAATTTTGTCATTTGTAATTTTAATAACCTGTCTTTAAAAACTGTTAGAGTTAAACCCAACCATATTTATTGTACACTCATATACTCGTTTTCATGTATTGTTTCATATTCAGTCTCAGGTTGTACCCGAACCCCACGTACGGGACTTTCATTACGTAAATTATTCCTTCCAAGTACACTATTCGTAAGGTCCTGGTTTTCATATGTGATTTCATAGTCGGTCTCGGGGTGTACCTGAAGCGTATGCAAGGTCTTACCATAGTCTGGACCAGTTTGTCCATTGGCCCCATTGATAGGCACCTCATATTCGTCTCCCTGAGAGTTTACCTCTCTTAATGTTTGGTATACCTGGACTGAACGGCCACCATGGGGAGTCGTAAGAGCCATGTATGGATCATTTCCGACTTTCCCGTCATGACGACCCGAAACGTCTGACATCCGGAGATCATGAACATTGGACGAATCAAATGTCGGATTATCCTTCAATCCAGGACTCTCCACAGGCTCTCCGAAGGCGGCGATACATTGAGAAGTACCCTGCTTGAACCTTTTATCATAATGAAGAAATTGTTGCAATTTTTTTAGAACGAGTGAAATGAAGGTTACCAGGTTAGCCACTATTCAGAGAGTTCACACGACCGACGGACCAAAAGACAAACATTTCTCGGTCTCTCTATCTTCCCTCAAGTACTTCTTTGTCTTATCTGTCTCATGGACTGTCGATCGATCTCGTTGCCGTCGGTCTCTCGGGCCTGCTTTTCTAGATAATCTGATATATTTCTTTGTTTCGCCTGTCTATTGGGATGACCCCCAGAGTAAAAAAAGTGGATGGTGTATTTATTGCTGATTTATAATTTCTATACAATTGTTATAAATTATTCGAGAATAAACACTGTAAAATTTAATAGGCCTACTCTAGAAAGCATATTTATAATGCTAACGAATTTTCCTTTCCTATGGGGTAATGGAATAGAAGAATTTGCTGTAATTAACAATAGATTTGAGCATAATTCATGGATATTCATTCAATTAAAAAATAACAACGAGATCAATGATAATGAGAGACTATTTACCCTTTTCGTCGACGGACCAAGCACACGATAACCACGAGGATAGCGATGGCGGATAGCGATGCCAAAGTGGGGCTTAGTATTGGCACCAAGCTTAATCCTGTTTCAACTTTTAACAATAAGGAAAGGAAAAGGATAACCATTTAAGAATCAATTGCTTCAGTGAACGACCCATACGCATAATAGCAAAATCAGGATAAATGTTGTAGCATATCATATCATACTCATATTACCTTAAATGGCGTGTATATGTGTAAATATAATGTTTTCTAATAGGACTGGCATAAAATGCGAAAAGCAAACACGCCCATATATGATTTGTCTTCATGACGAAGCATTGGAGGGGCAACTGAAGGGCAAGGCCGATTCATCAGTATTACTAGGTTTCAAATCTATCAGATGTGCCCATAAATACTAAATCAGTTTTTTCTTCTTCTCTCTCTTCTTCTTCTTCTTCTTCTTCTTCTTCTTTTTCTTCTTCTTCTTCTTCATCTTCTTCTTTTTTCCTCTTCTTCTTCTCTCTCTCTCTAAGTCTTAACGCAAAACTGATAAGGCACCACAATGGCATGGAAAATAAAAAGCTCGAATACCAAGGACACAATGTAATGATTTAAACACAAACCTGTTGGCGATTCTGACGATGTTGCTGTAGAGTTCACGATAGATGTTGGTCCAGTTGTTCCATTTATAGAGGTCATATTGCTCCCTTGCCCTATCACACCCGATGGTGTCAACGTTGTTAGAATGTAGGTTGAGAAATGATTAATAGGCCTTTTACACGATACAATTGAATACACGTGGAGGAAAGGGCCCGAATTCATAAAAACACGGTCTTTTCATATATTCGTGTTTTTTGTTGTTGTTTTTTTTTTAGTTCTTTTTAGTTTTGGTTATCAAGAAACAACTTTATATTTGTCGAGAAAAAAAAAGAAGCTTTCAGTATCACGGATTGGTTGAAACATCATGTTTTAAAAGTGAAAACAAGATGATACATTCGATCTGTAGTAAATAAGTTAAAATTCAAATACTGTTATGACGGACATGAGCTTTTTTCTTCTTCCCGTGTATTCGCTCACTAAGATCAAGTTAATGTTTACAATTGATATCCCTTTAATACATATTTATGACTAGCATCGGTTTTATGTACATGGAGCACACACCAGCTAGAATCGAACAAAATGATGAAATTAGGTAAAAACCGCAGAGATACAAATCCATCAACTTTGCATATTGTGATAATAGAAATAAAAGAAATGTCACATAATAAAGTCTTTAAAAAAATGCAGTGATAACAATTTAATCTGATAACTATCCTTGACACTACCATGGACTCTTTTTTATTTCACGTGAATAATTAATCTGTCCCTTTGCATTACAACAATATTTTTCGAATTTTTAAATCTAATTCATTTTTCTGATCATTTTTTTTAACGATTGCCTTACTTTCAAATTTCGGATTTGTGAAAAGGGTAGGGGGAACACGTGCATTTGCGGATCAATATAATTATATAATATTGGACGCCATTGAGTGAAATATCAATTATATTGCATTCAGCTCGCTCAATATTACACCAGTCTAAGACCCGTGCAATATTCATGCAAGCTGAATGCGATATACAGTATCTCATATACCACGAGATAAAGCCAATATTATTATTGTAATATATATTTTAAAAAATCGAACTACAGTGAAATTTAAAGGATTGAAAAGATCAATTTACCAATCCTTGGTAGTTTTCGAATCCAAAAGTGTCTTGACTAGTCTCAAAGCAAAATTTGGAAAGTCAAGATTAAAGATGATTCAAGTTTTGAATATAAATTGTTGATAAAACGCAATACTAGCAACGCATTTTATATGATATACTGAGGCCGTATTCAATTCAGTACGCGGATTACGTGAGTATTTTAATGATACTTTTACTTGGCTAAGTTATATGTCTTAACTCGTATTAAGATCATATCTTCGCATTTAGCAAGTCGTCTTTAAGGCAAAATACCGACTGATAAGCATTGTGATGTCACATTGTCAATCAAAAGGTATGCACAATAAACGCAAACACTTGGGGTGAGTTTCATTACTTGTTTGTATGCCCCGTTCAGACAGAAAATTGTTCCTCGATAAATATTTTATTGAAAGACCGAATATAATGAAAATTGATCAGCTTTTTAGCTTCAAAAGTGTACAAAAACGTTTAAACTTAGTAAAATTCTGCCAAAAAATAATGTGCATACACAGGAGGACTTCTACACAGGAGGACTTCTACCACACCACTGTGCACAACTCTGGAAAGCATACTGCATCCCACGTATGCTGTACGGAGTGGCCATCATGAAGCTCAACCAGACAAGGCTAAATAAACTGGACAGATCCCAATACCAGCTCTTCAAGAAGATCCTCGGGCTCCCCAACAGTGCTGCTGATGATGCTGTCTACCTTCTCACAGGCCTCATTCCCCTGAGCATGCGAGTCGACCAAGAAACTCTCCTCATCATAGGTCAACTCATCAATCTGCCACACTCAAGATATGAGGTACGCACATTACACCATGCTATCACCAACTCCACCCCCTTGGTGAGGACCTGGGAAAGAACTCTGAGAAGCTATGAGCTCCCCGACCTTCACTCCCTCCTCTCCAAGCCCATCCCCTACATTACCTGGAAATTAATCACAAGGTCTGCAATTGACTCGGCTGTGCAGAAGAAAGTTCACGAGGCCATCAAAGCAAAACCATCTCTCTCCTTCTTCGAGAATAACACTAGCTCTCCCCTTGACCTTTACCCGAGGTCCATCTCCTCAAGTTTTCTACGTCAAGCCATCATTGTGCGTTCACAACTTCTCTCTCAGACATACCTAACTCAATCCCGGCTGTGTAAAATCAAGAAGGGTACGATCCGATGCTGCCAAGTGTGCAAAAAGGAAGAGGAGGACATCACACACTTCATAGCCAAGTGTCTACCACTCAGGAATCATCGCCAGAAGCTGGTCGACAATCTCCACCACAGGGGCATTCAGCAGCCGACACTCGCTCTACTCTATTCAGTCCAGATGACCCCGATACCTTCACGCAGGCAGTCCTACTTCCCAATGCACTAACTGCCTGCCCTAACCAAAAGAACCTTCTTCTTAACGCTTCCCTGTCATTTCTATACAATATCCACTCTGCTCGTGCTATTGCAATCTCCAATACACTATCTACCTGACATGACATTCCTGCCTGCTATGACCATGGACCTATACTTGCTATGACAAATTGCAGTACTCTGGTAGCTGCTGATCTCCGATAGAGCGGAGGAAGAAGAATAAGAAGAAGCTTCGTCTTCAATAATTTAAAGATAAAGTTGAGTTCTGGTCATGCGATTGCATTGTGAAAGAAACAGTGTGGAATCGATCAGAAAAGGTTGATCATCTAGCATATAAGTATTGGTGTGTACTGCAAGGTTCTGGAATCATCAAAATGATAAGAAATTTGGCCCAGTCTTGGTAAAGTTACAAGCACTGTACACATAAAGATGTATATGGGACTACACAAACACGCGGCATAAAAATCCGTCCCGATTTTTACGCTGTTACATGCCATATTTAGAATATTAAGGCACTTGAGGAGCCATGCTTTTCAGGGAACATTTTTAATCTGATGTTCTTCCACACTTGCATAATAACAATGATAACGCTCACAAATTATTTTTCACCTCTTCCCAGAACTCAACCTTCTCTTTAAGTATGTACACATAAAATGTTATGAGTTTAAATTGATATCAAGAATATTTTCAGTAATTCATTGATTCAAATAATAATTTACTGGTGCCAGTAACTTTCTCTTTCAATTGCTTCCATTAATTATCGTTGTAATTATTATACATATATTTTTTATCATTATCATTATTATTAATATTATTATTATTATTATCATTATTATTATTATCATCACAATTTGTCTCACTATTGTCGATAGTGATATTTTTTAAATTAATTAACATTAATTCGATATGAATTGTATATGGTAAAGTGTTAAATTGTCAAATCCAAACTGATTGTAAACTTCTCTAATACCCCTATGTGGGTGACATGAGAATAAATTGTCATTGTCATTGCGTCGCATTAAATGCGAGCTATTATAATAATTTGTGCGCAGCTTAGACAAATCACACACAGTGTACAATATTGTAACGACATTATGCTAACAATATTGAACTCGACCAAAGAAAGGGAATCAATTACATGATTTCATTCCGTACTAAAAGAGGCTCGTATGTATAATAATACATTATATCAAATTTCACATACCGTCTGTGTATTAATGGAACATATAAAAACCCACCTGGTATTTTTGCATTGAGTAGTGCTTGAAACCCTCTGGATCTGTTTATTTCGTTACTGGCGAATCGAATCCAAAGATAAGATCCCATGCTCGTAATATTTTCTGGGATAGACCTTCCTGACAGAGACGCCCTCAACGTTGAATCCGAAAAATTCGATGTCCACCCTTCGTAGATGTATACGAAGTCTGAATTCGCCTCGGTTTCGAAATGGCGAAAATGAACATGGACTCTGTAGTCTGAGGGTGCTATCACTTGCAGGGAGATGTCGATGTTATTGTCATAGTTTGCAGGAAAGTTCGGCGAAAATGTGTTTTCTGTCTCAATAGTATTTAGCATTATAACTGTGGTTTTGATAATAGGCGAATTGAAATGAAAAAAATATGAAAGAATTTCAAAGAATATTATCATTATCATATTATCAATCTCCTTGAAAAACAAAATATACGTCTGTTCCCCAATATTTGTTTTGCATCTAATACCTAATTCAGTAATTCAAAAATGTGTATTCACTTAAACAATATTTGTCATACTCGCTAAACGAATTAGTGAAACCTATCATGATTCGAAAGTCTGCAAAGCTTGGTTATTGTCATTTGGTCAAATTGGTAAAGGAATTCAAATTCAAATTCAAAGTTTATTCAACACTCTTCATAAAAAAAATTTAAAACATACAAATTTATACAGAATGTAATGATAACAAAGAACAAGATAGTGATAACAATTACAATGGCAATTTATGAGAACACTTGAAAGAGGCAGAAAGGAGGGATTCCTTATATGAAAGCCGACCTCTAAACACACACATACAGGGGGAAAAATATTTGGCAAAGGAAAGCTTTTCTTCCTGTTTGGTAAAAAATGGCAAATGTATCAACGTACCTTAAAAATATGTTTAGATATGTAACACTCTCTTGGTTAATTTTAAACATTATTTAATTTTCTAACTTTCACACAATATATCATTTCACCGATGTAACTGAAGTTCAACACTTCGATCATTCTCAATAAAAACGTGGCAACTAAATCGCAAGTTTTAGTCAGATTCATAAAGAGGCATTCATGGCATCAGGTTATTTAAAGACTTGGTTTTCAGTAATATAACATGAATCATGGGACGTATGTAACTCACCAGTTGTCTCTACTGTCGTAAGCACGGCTATAAAACCGTAGTGGTGGTGGCTACGGTGTATATAAAAGTCATCAATGGTAAAGCGAATCCAGAGGTAAGCTCCAACCGTGATGATATTCACTGGAACAGATCGTCCAGAAAATGTTTCCCTCAGATCTGAAGACCGATACTCTGATGTAATTCCGTCGTAGACATATACGACATCCCTGTTATACGCTATATCGAATTTGGCAAAGTGGACCATAATGCGATATCCCGAAGGTGCCCTCGCATGCCACACAATGTCAATGTTGATGTCATACCGGGAAGGAAAGGTTGGTGAGGTGAGGATTTTTGTCTCATTTGACTGTAAATTGATAACTGTAACAAAAAAGAATAATAATTGACTTTGCGCAAAGTTATCAGCTTCATATTTTCACACTATTGTAACCAAGTTGTATTATGTAATTATAGGGCTCTCTTGCAAAGAACTTCTTATGTTCTGAAGAGACTGCCCTGTATAAAAAAACACATAATAAATAAATACATAATACAATCAAAAGGCCTGAAACAAACCACTTGTCTAAATATCACGCTCAACATTTAATTAATATGACTTCTTGGTAAATCAATATGATCCTATAATAACGAATTTACGTAGCAGGGAATACGACTTACTTATCTCTTGCCTGGCATATGCAAATGGATTGCTCACACAGGTTAACAGAATAACTGCACAAACGAAGATGAATATTCCGGTCATATTTGTCTACTATATATCCATGCATTAGGTAGGAAACTCTCTATAATGTATCGTAGGGCTCTATCAAAAATGCAATCGTAACTCACATCAGAAGTTGATAAAATTGACTGTACAAATGCCGAGATGACTGTCAGCAGAAACACGATTGCCAATGAATCTCCAAACTGTTGTTTCTAATACATGGCAATTTGTCTCGAAAATTAACCTGTTAACTTCCTCCACGGTATATCATTTCTTTTAGAGCTTATCGGATCAACAGACAGACAGGTTTGTCCTTATAAGGAAATGTGTTCTTAAAGTGAAATATCCTATTTATATTCCCTTTTCAAGTGTTTTCCGCTATTACAATATTGCTTTCAGGTTTTTTCTGCTGTTCATGTTCCTGGTATCTGGTATGTTACAGATATCCCTTGATAACGTTGTCGTTTGATCATGTTCATCTCTTACACTGTGAATATCCCATTCACAGAATCTATATGAAAACAGGGTCACTTTCGGAAAATCAACTTTGGGGATTTATGAAATGGTACAAAACTTAGAATTGGCAAAAATTAGTATGTTTGCGGGCTGGTATCAACGACTTGAGAACCGTTAAAAGTTGTCTGTTGGAAAAAGAAGTCTCCCCATAGAGATATTTCAAAATAATTTTGGGAATATTATATATATATCTATAACGACGAAAAATAAAATGATATTTGTGAAAGGGTGGGAAATCCACACTTGACAATTATTTATTCTGGCTAGTATCAGCAAATGTTGGATGCCGTGAAAATGCTGAGTAATTGACAACTTATGAAAGAACAGGCTTTGCTCTCTGCATTTCCTTCTATAGCCCAACTTAACTTCATGGTTGAGTGAGAAAGCCAGTTTTACCCGTTGACTACTGAGTCTCATAGACTTAATACATGAATGACCCGTTTCCAGTAGGCAGTAGATTAAATTAACAAACTATAAAATAAAAAAAGTAAGACCATATAGAGTACTGCAGTTGTTCACTCAGTTAGATTGAAACAAATATTGTTTAAGGTAGTTTATTGTTGTTAAATCGTTAAAGAAAGGTTGATTTATAGATTGACTGGATGATAATGATTTCTTTGCAGTCAGTGGTTGCATTGAGAAATATTCATGCAAAGAAAAAACATGCAAACATTGAAAGATTACATGCTTGAAAATAATTATGAAGCCAAAACATAAATATGATAAATAAATCCATATAATTTACGGTAGGTCACCTACCGTGGGGTTCGGACGAACCAAAATGAATCGTCTGCGGAGCTTTGGGAAATTTCGCACTCATCACTTTGAAAGTTACAAATCCAACCTGTTATTAGAAACATAATTGTTTTTTGTAATGAAATCCCTGACGTTATAAAGATTAAAGCGTGCATTTTTGGATGGCAGGTGTTGCGGTGTATTAGTTCTAAACTTAATTCTCTATCTAGGTCTAGATGCATGGTACCTGACTATTGCTAGGGTAATAACATTGCAGGGCCATCGGGATCAGCTGTGGTCTTCCATGGGTAATCGAAATTGTTAATATTAAACCAGTATCATGTAACCTATGAACAAATGTATTATTCTAATTTGAAAGTTCCGATTAAAGTACAAGTCCACTCCACTAAAAAGTTGAGCTGATTAGATAGACAAAAATCTAAAAAGCCCAAATATAACTTGGTTTTGGAAAATGGTGCTCAGATTTATTTTTAATAATTTTTTTTAATGAGCGAGTCGGTTGTGACGTAGGGTCCTCACAACACAGATTCGTAATGTAACCAAATTTAATGCATACGTCTTTGTGAAGTGCCTCGATACAAACTATTTCATTCACCTGATAAGAATAATGAAACACTATTATTCTTATCAGGTGAATGAAATAGTTTGTATAGAGGCACTTCACAAAGACGTATGCATTAAATTTGGTTACATTACGAAAATAGCCTATTGTCAGAATGTATACCGCTGGCACTTTCGTTGTGAGAAGCATACGTCACATCCGTACAGCAATATAAATGTTTTGCTCGAAATACCCGAAACAAAAATCGCTCTTAAAAATCACCTGATTGAAAGTACGCCCGTGATATTTGGCAGTTTTAACCTTTGATTTATTTACAACATGTTATAATTTTTGAAAATCGGAGTGGACTTGGGCTTTAAGTACATGGGGCTAGGCTTGAGATTAACAGGAAGTTATATAATACTGACTATTTCAGTCACTCATTTATTATTGGTCAATGTCTAGATATCTTCATCATCATGACATTGTATACTTTTCGTTACAATTAGCCATAAGTGCTTCCCTTGTCTTTTTTGTTTTGTTTAATGATCATCTCTGAGGAGTGACCACCATCATTTAGAGAACAAAATCTAAAATCATAATAAAATATCCATATTTTCTAATATGAATACAGGATTCAAGCATGCGAATGTCTTTTTTAAATGCTTTTTTTAATATTTCTGAAGAAAACATTTTTTCCATATTCGTCTTTCACACTCGCAGACTCATCAACAGTTTGGCCAATTTGCTCCCTAATCAAGCCAATACTTTGTGAAGCGCCTCCATGCAATTCTTTTCATTCACCTGTTGCGAATAAATGTATCTCGATAGCCAGAATTCGAATTGCATACATTCATTGTTGCTAGGTAGGACAAATATTATGGCTTGCCCTTCCTAACAGCACATAATATATGCAATTTGCATTCTAACTATTGAAATACAATTATTCGTAACAGGTGAATGAAATCATTCGTATCGAGGCACTTAAGAATAAATTTGGTTACATTACGAAAATGGCCTATCGTATTATTATCCCTGCCACAGAGAAGGGGGATTTGTACATACAAATCTACTGTTCTTCTTACACCAATCTTTAAAAGATGATATTAACTACATTCACTGTACTTACGTGCAGGTTGCGCCTTTGCAAAATAAAATAAAATCAGCGAAACAGAGATTGCATAGTAAATTTCCATTTTGCATCCTCGATCAAAAGTGTAAATGAAAGTGTAACTAAAAATTAATTCCACAGAATTCACAGGATATACTTTTTATATCGTGCTGATGCCTGTAGTTGTGGTAACACTGTAATTCGAATAATGACCATGAGGCGACGATGCTTTCGTATCGAGTAGGCTTAACTTGATCAAACAGCTTCCACTATCCGAATGAAATATGCATCGAGCATAGAAGAGTGAAGGTTACGGCAAGGATTACATAATATTTTTATTTTTAGCGGATGACGTTTTTCTTTGGGACTCTCAGTTTTTCATAACATTTTCCCCTGTGTTGGGAGGTTTATGATGAAGTTCTAACATGCAGTTTATATTTTGCAGTGTAGTTTCGATGGAAAGATTTATATCACTCTTTTAGAGACATTGATTAGACGCGTTTGGCCAAACCTGTACGAGTTGGGCATAATATGGCAAATAGTGCTTTGTTGGGCAAGCACAAATCAAAATAATATACGCCATCTTGTGACCAAATGAAACCAAGTTGGCCAAACTATGTGTATAGTTGGCTCTGCCTCTTTACACAAACACACGCCCTCCCTCGTCTGCAATCTCACATGATTAGAAAGTATATTATATGCCTTCATTCTGCCTTGTACAAATCAGACGGTGGGGAGGGGGAGGGGGAACGGATCATTTTTTGACAATTTCCAAAAGTGGTAATTCCACAACGAAATTAAATGGTTGGGGTTCATGAATTGATATGAGCATTTATAATTTCCACAAACAGTTTGTCTGATTCATTTCATCCAACCCCTTGTCAACTGTTCCTGTATTAAAGATAGGGTGATATGTATATTCAGTAGGCAACAAGAGAAACAGATAACAATTTTTCGGTTTGTGACCCCCCGTTTAACAATTGATGATTGGCCGTCTTTAATGACTAACATATCAACCCATCATATCAGCTAAAGAGGGCTTATGGTTTAAAAACTTTATATCTTTGACAATACAAGAATGATGTAATTGTTTAGGTGTCGAATCTATTCGAATGAAAACTATAATTTAAGGGCTACGAATCCTTCCGCTAGTATCCTATTTCAGTTCGGTAATTAAGTTCGTTGACATTGTCTAATATCCTCGCTTGCAAATTCACAAAATATTTAACTATTTGTATATTTATTGATTGGTTGATTGATTGATTGATTCATGTATGCATTGAAACATAAATCCAAGATGATACAAGATCGATAAAAGTTGTTTTTCATCATGTTCCTGATTAAAGAGACACAACAATAACAAATTATGCATACAAAATGAATACCAAATCATAAGTGCACGTTATGGTAGTGTAACAACAATTATAATGGCGTATCATGTTGATATCAAAATGTGAAGAGACAAACTTTGAAAAGTATGGAGATCGAGAGATAAAGAGAGAGAGAGAGAGAGAGAGATGGCGATAGAGATAGATAGAAAGAGAAATAGAGAAAGAAATAGAGAGAGAGAGGGAAAGAGAGAGAGAGAGGGGGGGGGGGGTAAAATACTGGAACGTAAAAGGAGGTTCAATTTGAATACAATAATAACAAAGGTTGACATTAAAACAAAATATAACTGATAAACCACTTCAAAGAATTATTAATTAAGAAATCTGCAGAAGGAGGGCTTTCACATTAAGCGGTTGTGAGAAGGGAGTCGGGGGCGGGGGGGGGGGCGAATGGTTGACATTAAAACAAACACTGGGGACGATGATGATGATGTTGATGATAATGATAATGACGACATTGAAAATGACAATATGTTGATATAAATATGTAATTCGAAACTACATTTTAAAATAAAATATGATTATACCAATATTTGAAATTTGAATGAAAAAAAAAAAATTGAGATTGAATTGCAACACCAGTCACAGAAAAGCAGAATATTTGCAACTTATCAGGTTGTTTACATTTTTGTGAATATCATATCCTGCCTGCTTAATGGTGGGTTCCCACTGCCGATCAAACCAACCCGACCAAGCCCAATCAAGCCCGATCACCCATTTTTCCCCGACCAATCCCGACCACATGCCTAAACACAAGCTCTTCCCGACCGCTATTCGACCATTGACGACCCACATTCGACCATTCACGACTCCTGCACGACGTATAGTCGACCACAACTTCGATCTCTTCTCGATCATTCCGATCTACATACAATCCCAACGCGATCCCTACTAGACAAACTAGACGTACACACGATCTCTACACAATCTCGGCCCGAGCAGATCGACCTGTTCGAACAGGGATCCAAGATGACTCGTGAATTGAGTGGTTGCACAAAATATTATCGTCAGCTGATGGTACAGTACTCATTTTTGATCAGCGTTCAGTTCATCTCAGACACTCAAGAAGGCTGAAAGGCTTATTTCGAAGTCAATGCATTCCACATTTCTTTAAACTTCCCCCTGCAGACCCAGTGCCATTTGCCAAAGTACTGTATTGCACATGATACTTAAAACATTAATTTTATTTGCCTTTTCAAACAGACTATCAAGAGCTGCACGTGTCGCAGTCACATGTTACTACCAATTCTAGAAGCGATTAACTTAATTAGTATCAATATACCGGTACGAAGAAAATGTGATTAGATCAGCACGTAATTGTGTTCTTGTTTTTAAAAAATATTTATAAGGTGTTTTATTTATTCAATACCAGAGGCAATACATATAACCGAAATCATGAAATTTACATCATACTCAGAACAATCAAAATACAACTCAGAATAATCAAAATACAATTCAAAAGTATTATTCTGAACATCAATTGTTAAACAAAACAACTCTTTCATACATTTCCTTATTCGTTTAAAACAATAATAGTAATAATAATAATGATAAAATACTTAGTCACATCTCCGTGGTCATTTCATGTTCATTTTGTGCTTCTTTGAAGAAAAAACGAATATCTGTTGAATTAAAAAAAAAAAATGCTTGTACATGAAATATTACAGTCTGTCAAAATATTGTTTAAAAAGTACTACCTCTCAAAAGAGACAAACTCCCCCAAAAAGAGAGATAAAGATAAAAACAACCAAAAACAACCAAAAACAACCAAAAACAACCCCCAAAAAAAAAAAATAAATAAATAAATAAAATAAAATAAATATATATATATATATATAAACACAAAGCAAAGAAATACTGCTGGGATAGAGGGTTGGGAAGTTGCTTTTTTAAAAGTTAATTAATATTACACAAAACTTTCCAAGGTCTCTCATTTTTTTAAGTGAATTGAAAGAGTATCCCTTTCCATTGCAAGTTTTTTTTTCCTCTTTCCTATTTTCGAAAATTTTATCTTTTACTTCATCTACATTTGGAGGCTTCCCCTTCTCTTTGCTATTAAAAATCATCAATTTAATCAAAATCAGAATGTGGTTTAGTAATTGCTCCGATTTCATATTACTCCATCTATTCCAATATGAATTTCTTTCCACGACAGTTTCCTTAGAATTGGTAAATTGAGTTTATCAGCACATTTTCCCCAGAATCTTTTTATTATATTACATTAAAAAAAAAATGTTGATAGGTTTCCTCCAAAATATTGCAATACGAACACAAACCGTTTGTACGAGATTTATATCTATGCAAATGATGGTTTGTATAAACTATTCTATGCAAAAGTTTAAACTGAAATTCTCTCAGTTTACTGTTTAATGTGCACAACTTTGGTTGAACAAACAAAAAAATCCACTTCTTTAGTTGTAATATTATAAAGTTCCATTAAGTTATGAAATGCTGAGCTGATTTCTGCATTCTTCTTGATTTGACTTTTATACACCATCTCTGCAGTTATTTCTTCAAATTTAAAAACCTTCTTTGCAAATATTAATTCTAAACTAAGGCCACAGTGGATGGACTTTTTTGCAGGCTGAATATTCTGTTTCCATTCGTGAGGAATTATTGAATAGATTTTGTTAACTTTTGTAATTTCTTCCTTACTTAAACCAATGGTAATAAAATATGCATTTTTTAAAAATAACCCTTGTTCATCGCATATGTGATGAAGTCGATATATTTTTTTTTAAAACAAATTTTCCTCAAATAAAGTTTGACCTTCTAGTTGAATAAAATTATTATTATACAATATTTCATTGCCTCTGTATCTCTCTTCTGTTTTAACATATTCTTTCATATCTATCCATGCTTTCAGAAGATTCTGATAAAAAGAAGGTAACATGAGTTTCACTGTATCTCTCCAATAGTTGCAATAAAATATTAAATTCCCGCCCATTGGTCTCATTAAATATTTAAAGTAATGTTTCCATTTGATAGCTTGAGTTCCTGTTACAAGCCTTTTATCCACATTATTCTCTGTGCCTTTACAAACAGTCGGAAATTCATCATTTTGAGCCCACCCTGCGGATAGTCTAAAAACATGATGCTTTTATTAATTTTGCCTTTACTTCTTCACAAAAAAAATCAAAACATATTTCTTCAATTTCGCTATACACCCATTCTGGAACCGGCATCAATGTTGATAAATATATAAATTTAGAATAGCCATATACTTTCATTAATTGAATTTTCCCCATTAATGTTAAATCACGCTGCTTCCACCACGTAAAACGTTTTTTAATCTTGCTCAATATTTCTTTATAATTCATTTGTTCTTTGATATCTTCGTGTATTGAAAAATAAATTCCTAGTATTTTAACAATGTCTACTTGCTTCCCAAACGGAAATGTATGAGTGGATAATTGTGGACCTAAGGGCAAAATGAATGTCTTGTCCTTGTTTAACTTTAAGCCTGATATTTTATAAAAACATTCAAAAATATGTTTAATTTCCTTAAATGAATTCGAATCTTTAATGAAAAGCGTTATATCGTCTGCGTACAGAGAGAGAGGGATCTCCTGCCTTACTCCTCTTTCAACCTTGAAATAACCTGTTGATGTATATCCATTTATAACACAACTTTCTGCTTTAGCATAAAAATTATTAACCCATTTACAAAACCCTGGTCCAAAATTAAATGATTGTAAAACCTTATATAAAAATAAATGTGAAACAGAATCAAATGCTTTTTCAAAATCAATGGCCACCAAAAAGCGTGTTCTCTGTAAAAGAAGTATGAAAGATCATGTCGTCTATTATTCGTATTGCTTCTCCAATGTTCCTATCCTTAACATATCCCAACTGATCAAAACTAACAATTTCAGGTAAAACTTCTTGTATTCTCTTTAAAAGTATCTTAGATAGGATTTTATAATCTACGTTTAGCAACGAAATCGGTCTGTAATTCTTAATAAGCTCCGGATCTTTGCCATCTTTTTGTATCAAGATAATAACTGCTTGCCTTTGAGAGCCTGATAAAACCCCTTGTTGAAGAGCTTCATTAAAAGATGCAAGAACTAGATCTCCAATTACTGGCCAAAATTTCTGATAAAATTCTGCACTTAAACCATCATTTCCTGGAGATTTGTTAAGTTCCATATCTTTTAGTATTTCTATGCATTCCCTTTCTACGATTGTTTCCTCACATGAATCTCGTGATATATTATTCCATTTTGGCAGGTTATTAGGAAAGAAGTCCAAAGTGTCATCTTGTATAGAATTTATTTGCTATATAGCTGCCCATAAAATGATTTTATTCCTTCAATTAATTTTTTTTTCGTTAGAAGTGGTATTTCCATTTCCATTTAATTTCTTTATTATACTTTTTTTCTATTTGATTCCATTAACTGTTTGAAGAATCCTGTATTCTTTTCTCCACATTCATACCATGAGGATCTTGACCGTACTTTTAAACCTTCATTGATGTAATCGTGGAGTAAACTTAGTTGTTGTTTCTTAGTTTTCATATTTTCAGAAATATCTTTGTGATGTCCATTGCCAATCGACAATAAATCCTCTTCTAAGTCTTTAATCTCTTTTACCAATTTTCCGATTTTTTTCTTTCTTTCCTTTCCTCCGCCCTTTTTCTTGATAGTTTAATTGTAAACTTCCGTATTTCCATTTTCATGAAATCCCATAGTACTCTCTTATCTTTAATTTCAACAGACAGTTTCTCTTTTAAAGTCTTTATTTCTTCTCTAATCTTCTTAACGTATTCCTTGTCACTTAATAGACTATCATTAAACTTCCAATAAGATCTTTTATTTTTATTTTTGTCGATGACCTATTATGGATTACCAGATTAACTGCTGAATGGTCAGGGGCTATAAAGGAACAATGTCATATTTGGATGTTATTTGCTCTAAATTCTCTGATATGATCCAATAATCTAAGCGACTTTGCATAAAAGGATTTCGTTGTTTATACGTGTATTGCTTTTTATCTTTATTTTTACTTCTCCATACATCACGTAATCTATAACTATCCATGAAATCTTCAATTTTTTTACTAAATTTTGTTTGCTTCTTTGATACTTGTCCAAAATAATCTAGATATCTATAATAGCATTGAAGTCACCCCAAGTGCTATTGGATTTCCTTCTGTATTATTCCTATTGAGTTGAGTTGCGATCGGAAAGATCGAGTGCGGTCGAGAAGTGGTCGAGAAGTGCTCGGGATGTCATCGAGAAGCAGTCGAGAAGTGAGCGAGTTCGGTCGAGTGACTGTTTAGGGCAGACATGTACCGATCGTCAAGCGGTTGAGTTGTTGATCGAGTTGATCGGGAACCAATCGTGTAGAAGTTGTGTATAAATCGAGATGATCGGGTAGTGATCGGCGGAAAAAATCCACCGCGACCAAACTAGACCTCTATACGATCGATTCCCGATCAGCTCGACCTCTACTCGACCAATACACGATCGCTATACGATCGCTTGCCTTCTCGACCCCTACACGATATTTTTTGACATGCCAAAAATTGTCGTGTAGGAAGCCAGATCGATACCGATCAAGGTAGACCGACCACGATCAAGGTAGACCGACCCCGATCACCCTTGCCGACCGAGCCCGACCAGGCCAAAATAGCTTGATCGGGCTTGGTCGGGTTGTTTGATCGGCAGTGGGAACCGACCATAACAGTTCTCGTTTGATAACAGCCTTTTGGAATGGAAATTCAGCAGGCAACGGGTTAAACAGAATGATTCGGTTTCCTCATTTGAAAAAGAAGCCCAGTCATTGCAACTGGAGGAACTGCGAGAA
Organism: Mesocentrotus franciscanus; assembly: GCA_037976565.1. Classification (NCBI taxonomy): domain Eukaryota; kingdom Metazoa; phylum Echinodermata; class Echinoidea; order Camarodonta; family Strongylocentrotidae; genus Mesocentrotus; species Mesocentrotus franciscanus. The sequence goes on along the minus strand of CP137678.1, from coordinate 27,928,416 downwards.
GAATCGGGATGTGAGATGTGGGACACATTCACACACACACACACACACACATCTTCGCTCACTCCCATTACCACATAATTTTCAAAAATCAATAGTCAGAGTAATTCTACATTATAACACACAATCCTACTCAATAAACATGCATCTATACACAATCGCACCCTTATCTATTTTATATAGCAAACGAGCGCCCGCCCGCACGCGCATTTTATATTCACATGCGCACGCACACATACAAGCAGAAATATGAAAACCAGATTTCAGCTTCTGCTACATTTCCTTTGCCTGCCTATTAAACAATGTTATGTGAGGGACTAATATTTAATAAACTCTTCAAGATATCTGGAATTTGATATAAAATCAACTTCCTCATTTTTTTTTAAGAAACGGGAATTCAGTAGGACTGTACGGAAAAAAATATCTTCGAATCGTTTTCGGTTTTCAAATAAAAGCAGGTTCTTCCTATAATGAGCCCCTAACAATATTTTACGGGTACAAAAAAGTTCTATTTTGATATCGGTCTTTTAGCTAAGTAGATGCGTTATTTCTGCATTTAAAGCACCAAATATCACTGAAAATATTTCTCACTATATACGCAGAGATATATTGGCATTTCCCCTCATATTCTACTGGGTGCATTATGGAATTCTAATCATCAATTCGTCATCACAATGAAATGACCTTATTATTGATGGTTTGATTTTTATCATAAATGAAAAGTGTGTTTCATATTTTTTATGCCAAGTAGTCATTGTTGTATAACCGATATATGTTCTATAGTATTTTGCTCCAAATTCACTAGCCCGAATTCTTCCATAAAATGCACTATAAACCTTGATATGCCTAGGGGCTGATGTAAATATATTGTAATTATTTGGCGAAGAGATCATAAGCACCAAGCGATACGCTCACAAAAATGACAACCAAAAGCCGAATGTATGTGCGCAAGCATGTGTATTGTATGTCGCATTACTGCACATGCTCGTATGATTGGCTGTCGCCGTGGTATAATAGCTCATACTTTTCTATCTACTATGATGATTCGAACATTATAAAATTAATGACCGAGCACTAATAAACCTGTTAGTGCAAATGCGCCCGCCCCACTTCTTTTATCAATACATTGGATGATTTGGTGATGTAATAGAGTAGACCTATACTCACCGACAGAAGTAAATGTGAACTTGCATGTCATGGGAATTTCATACACAAAAAACAATTCTTGTACCGAGGTTAGCCCTTATATACATCACTTTATTCACTCAGTCTTTATCATTTCATTCATTTCATAATCCTTAAGTACCACAGGGATATACAACTATATGACAATAGAATATGAAAAATTGGCATTCTCAATGAATGTGGTATACACAATGGAATGAAATACAGTTTGCATGTTCATTTGAAAACTAAATCGTGGACGAATGCTTTTTTTAAATCTTTGCGATTGCAACGACCTAAATTGTCAGGGATTCGAGTCCGTTCACAAATTATACATTTATTCTAGTTAGATCATGAGTTGGCGAAGAAAGCATCTTAATCTAAAAATCTATTATACACATTGATACATATATATATATATATATATAAATATGTAAAAATAATTTATACATTTATATCATTATTATTGTTTTTGTCATAATCACTTCATAAAGACGTTAAGTATGTCGCAAATTTGTGAACTTAAAAAACAAAGTGTTGAATCTAGAAAATCATGAATCTTCTCTTTTATATTTAACTACATGTATGATAAGTACATTTTGTCGGCCATAAACATGAAATAATTTTTTCTTACCTCATTTCATGAACAGAGGTAAGGAAAAGTTTTTCCAACTTTACGGGCAACATTTTGCAACATGGAGATGGGTAGCACATTTTCGAGCACAAAAATGTGAAATAAAATAAATAGTCGAAGTGAGCATATATCTTTGTTTTAATTTGTTAACAATATAAATAACGGGAAATATTGGAGCGTTTCTGGAAAAAGCCTTCTTTATATATTTAGAGCGACTGATTTCTCAGAGTGTATCGTCTTTCCACCTAGGCAATGGATGTGCTTTCTGTCATCTATGTGTTACATTTATGAAAGGCTTTAATAATGAAACAAAATCTTTGCTAAACAATTCAAATATACATATGAATGGACATATTATATGGTACATGTTTCCCATAAAGAAGGAATAATTTAAAAAATATTTTTCTAATGTTTATATGGGCCACATTTTAATGCATAGAAATTGGAAGCAAATTTTGGAGTACAAAATTGTGATATCTTCTTCTTCTTCAAAATAATCTGCCTCCTTCACTGCTGAAGATTCTTGCAGATAATGTGCATGTGTGTGGCGACATAGGGATGCCCAGGTGTGCAGGTGAAAGGTGTATATATACATGGTGCCAGTAAATAAAAAAAAGTTGCCGGAATTTACTTTCCCCCTGTCTTTAGTTGTCGCTGGAAGGCTTCCACTGATGGAGCCAGGACAACCTCGAGAGGGAGAGCGTTCCACTGTCGAACAGTGCGTGAGAATATATCGTTGAAGTTAGTGAACATATTTTCCTTTAAATATTGTGAAAAATACAAATAACGGTAGAGATTGGAGCGTTTCAGAAAAAAAATTGTCTTTTTTAAAACATATTTAGAGCGACTAAATTCTCTGAGTTTATTGTCTTTCCACCTAGGCAATGGATGTGCTTTCTGTCATTTATGTCTTACAATTATGAAAGGCATTAATAATGAAATTCAATGTTAGCTATACAATTCAAATATACATATGTATAAACATATATGATACATGTTTCCCATAAAGTTGGAATTATTTTTTCTTGCCTCATTTCATGAATAAGTAAAAAATATTTACTTTATGGGCAACATCTTAATGCATAGAGATGGAAAACAAATTTTGTTAAGTACAAAATGTGATATAAAAAAAAGTTGAAGTTAGTGAACATCTTTTTCTTTAAATATTGTTAAAAATACAAATAACGGAAGAGATTGGAGCATTTCAGAAAAAAATGTCTTCTTTACCTATTTAGAGCGACTGAATTCTCTGAGTTTATCGTTCTTCCCCTTAAAGCAATAGATATGCTTTCTGTCATTAACGTCCTTCAATTATGAAATGCATTAAATAATGATATAGAATGTTAGCTATACAATTGATATATACATATGTATTAACATGTATGATACATGAAAATGAAAAAAATGTTAGAAACATAGTCAATAGCAAGCTTTTCAGTTGCATCTGAATTTAGCACGTCAAATCCCTATGAAAAGGCACATTTATTCAAAAGGTATGGGTAAAACATGTTGACGAGTATTATTGAACGAGTAGTCCTCTAAGTCCAAGGGAGTCTAATGTTACTGTGGTTATTTCAATATACCAAATGAGATCACTCATAGGATGCTCGTTTTCATTGGTCTCCACAAAGGGATATTTAAGAATCTCGTAGTGCGGAAATTTATATCTGCTATACCATCCATGGGATCCTATTATTCATGAGAAATTCCTTCAGAGTTTTGCCAAACATCATTTATAATCTCAAACTGTATTTTAAAAGATCACACTATTCACATGGTCTTAATTTTGTCGTTGGAATTTAATAATATGCCTTAATAAACTCTTAGAGTTATAGCAACCGAAATGCATTTATAACACGCTCATATACTCGTATTCATGTGGTGTTTCAGAGCTTTCCTGAAGCCCATTTATGTGACTCTCATACTGCGGAATATTTCCTCCAACTATACCAGGGTACTCGTATGCATGTGCTGTTTCATAGTCCGTCTCAGGTTGTACTTGAAGCCCACGTACTGGACTTTCATTACGTGAATTATTTCTTCCTACTACACTATTCGTAAGGTCCAGGTATTCGAGTGTGATTTCATAGTCAGTATCAGGGTGTACTTGAAGCTCTGGACCAGTTTGTCCATTAGCCCCATTTACAGGTACCTCATATCCGTCTCCCTGAGAGTTTACCTTACTTAATGTTTGGTATAATTGGAATGTAGGGCCATCATGGGGAGTCGTAAGGGCGATGTATGTATCATTCCCGCCATGACAACCCGCAACGTCTGACATCCGGAGATCATGAACAGTGGACGATTCAAATGTCGGGTTATCCTTTATTCCAGGACTCTCCACAGGCTCTCCGAAGGTGGTGATACCTGGAGATGACCCATGCTTGAGCCTGATATTATAATGAAGACAGTGTTGCAACTTTGTTGGACGGGATGAAATGAATGGTACGAGACAAGCCACTATTCAGAGAGTTCACAAGACCGACGGCCCATAAGACAAACATTTCTCTATTTCTCTGTCTTCCCTCAAGTGTTTTTTGTTTCTTGTATCGGTCTCATGGACTGTCAATCGATCTCGTTGCCGTTGGTCTTTCAGGCCTGCTTTTCTAGATAATCAAATGTATTTCCTTGTTTTGTCTGTCTACCGGGATCAACCCATATTGAAATAGTGGATGCTGTTTCTATTTACAAATAATAATGTCAATAACCTTTCAAAAACTTATTCGAGAATAATCACTCTATAATTGAATATATAGGAATACTTTAGAAAACATATTGACAATGCTAACGGTTATACCTTTCCTATGGGGTAATGTATTGCGATAATATGCTGTAATGAACAATAAATTTGAGTGTAGTTCATGGATATATTAATTAGTCAGAAATTGACAACGAGATAAATGATGATAGACAACTATTTACCTTTTTCGTCGATAGAGCAAGCACACGATAACCACGAAGATAGCAATAGCGGATAGCGAGACCAAAGTGGAGCTTAGTATTGGTACCAAGCTTAATCCTGTTTCAACGTTTAACAATAAGGAAAGGAAAAGGATCACCATTGAGAATCAATTGCTTCTGTAAATGACCCATGCTGATATGCATAAGTGAAACCAAGATCATTATAGATGTTGTAGCATATTAAATCATACTCAAAGTACCTCAAATGGCGTCTGTATGTATATATATATATTTATAAAAACTGGCATGAAACGTAAAAAGCAAACACGCCTATATGATTTATCTTCATGACGAAGCATTGAAGGGGCAACTAAAGTACATAAGCCGATTCATATTCATAAGTACTAGTACTTAAATATTTTACTCCAAAGTGTTGAATATATCAATTGTGCCCATAAAATATTCAATTACACCCCCTCTTCTTCCTAATCTTCTTCTTCTTCTTTTCCTTCTCTCTCTGTCTCTCTCTCTCCGTCTGTCTAAACACATGATTACTAAGGCAGCGAAAATGTATGGAAACAGAAAAGCTTTGAATAATAAAGATACAATGTAATGATTTGAACACAAACGTCCTAATAACTGGCATGAAACTGACGACTGTGTGGTTAAATCATACGTTGATGTGGCAAGGTAGAATGACACAACTTTATTTGCATTCGATTAAGTACTGTATAAAATTAATACGAGTCAGGTTTTAACATTTCGGAATGCAACTAAATACAATGCTAAATTAATGATAAGTCAAACATAACTTGAAGAGGCTCTACTCAGTTTCGGCATAATTGTATTAAACAAAAGTCATGCTTAAAATATGCGATGTTTTTCACAATTGTAGTGAAGATGAGTTTTCTCAGTTTCATGAGAAAATAATGTCAACGGTAAGTATGATAGTATATTCTGAAAAGAAATATAGCTATACGGACCAGTTTAAAGCAAAGTTATATAGCTGAATTTTCTATGAAAGAAAATGGTCTAATACCCGGCTGTGTAGTCGTAACAACTGTTGATGTAGAGTATAGAATGATTATTAATTATGTCAAATTTGTCAACTTAGACATGATGGCCCGTATTCTGAACTTCGGTTCAAATGAAACCGGAGTTTAAGTGTGGTGTAAGTCCAGTCTAACTCTGGTCTATATCTACAGTTTTACGGATGCAGGTCTTTTAATGTGTGTGTGTGTGTATGTGTATGGTTGTGTGGGTGGGTGGATGTTAAAATTGACAAGGTAAAATATATCAATCAGCAAGCTTTTGATTTTGGATACTTTGTTTAGCTGTGCCAGAAAAAAATCCTTAAAAAGGAGGATTATCTTGTTACACTTTCTTTGAAATTCCCTGAATTCCCATTGAACAATCATTGGAAAACATTGTCAAATTTCATTACATTTACTGCTCATCAGAAAGTTTGCTTTAAGTCTGCATATTTTTGTTAATCTTTAATGGAAATATTTAAAAATCATAGTACTTTCTTTGTCTGTCCACAATCTTTTCTAAAAGGGCAAATTGTTTGACACGCCCCCCCCCCCGCCCCGCCTTTATTCGAAATGGTCACGCAATTTCCCGTTTGGCTATTGTATTCGTCTCAGGATAACAGTTTCCACACACACCAACACATCCCAGCCCACACACCCACACAACCTTCAAAACCCCAGCCATTATGATAGGTTGCGGAGAGAAATAAATATTGTTAATACCTGTCACCTTAGTTTGATAAGTAGTACTACTACTTTCGCCACCTCTTGTAGACAATGTAGATCTGATTCGTGAGTGAAAGAATGAAGGTGAGCCATAACGTTGCCAAATTCAAAATAATCTTTACCACGATGGGAAATTGAAATTGAGCTTGAGTGGATTTCTTTAAAGTCTTTGCGATTGTGTGATGTATTTGAATAATTTATAAATAAGTAAAGTAATACCCAAACCAAACCAAGTTATCTCATACCCAAATCGTTGTTCTGGGTTCTACCGCTATCGACGGTTGTCCCTTCTCCACCATCTGTTACAGCGGGGATCGATGTGCCCTGACCCCCCGGCGATGACGTCATCGCGACTGTCGGTCCCTGTGTGCTCGAATAATTCCTTGTCGATGATGACGGGCTCGATGACGGAACACCAGATGGTGACGACGACATCGATGCTATATTATCTGTTGACGAAGACGATGTAGTGTTGGATACTGAAGGTGAGAAAAGGCGAGAAGGCAAAAGGAAAAGGAAAATGAGATGGCCAGATAATAAAATAAAGAGAAAGAGGAAGAGATAATAGGAATGGAATAGATATTAAAACAGAAGAAAGAGAAAGAGAACAGATGAAACATAGGAAATAAACCATTATATTTTCTAGACGAGCACATAAAAGCAACTTCAAGGCATGCACATATTGAAGAGCTTGATTCCAAAAGGAGCTAAATCCATATTTGATCAAAATTGAGTTTTTTGTCTTTAAAATAATGATTTCCTACATGGGGACAAAATGCACTATATCACATTCTAAAATTTCACCAGGAAGTATTAACAATTTTAGGTACAATATCATGTTTCATTCCAAAAGGAGCTAAATCCAAATCTGTTTCATTCCAATAGGAGCTAAATCCACTTTGGGTACTTCTGAGTAAATCACCTTTTTTATTTTTCCACTTTCCCTTTAGCCATGTACCTTCATATTGTTATATATGTTAAAGGTGTCGCCCTGGACCAATAATATATGATTAGAAAATAAATCTACCAGTTATTTCTGATTTTTACTAAATTTTTAGATTTTGTGGATTTAGCTCCTTTTGGAATGAAACTGTGATATGTTGTTTACTTTCTTTTCAAAAGGTTTTTTTAGTTGTGATTTCACTATTATTATTTAAAAGGAAAGGTTTGCTACTAAATTTAGATAAATTTCAGTGACTTTATTGAGAAAATATTCTAAAATTTCACCAGGAAGCAAGAAACAAAATAAAGACAATAAAAACAATGGCGTTAATATATAAGTTTTGTAATTCCTTTCGTTTAGTCAATAGTAAGGACGGATATCCTGTTCTTTGCAATCGTAAAAGAGTGAAATACATTATTGGTGAAATGCTAAAAATAAACTCGCTCTTGGCTACGTGTAAATATGCTGAAATTGAATATTTGCGATTTACTTTTAGCAAATAATAGATAGATATGAATATTTATTGTGCCAATTATAATGTTCATCGCACTGCAAAGCCCAATTTTTAATTTAAGAGACCACAGATGATTTTAGAAATCGAAGGCATCGCTGATCTGATTTTAAACAATTCGGATAGGTCTTAACATTAATCTTATATGAAATTTTTAATTTTGGGGACAACGCACATCACCTAGTACACATCCAATCACGATTTTTTTTTTCGTAACAAATGTGACAGATCAATTATAATAAGTAATAAATGGCACACGTGCATATTTGTTTGTTTTCTGTGACATTTTTTTTCGTATCATCTTTGCTATTGTGCATGTTGAATAAATATCAATAGTCAACACAAATTGTAAGATGACATAAGATAAACAAAAAAGGGCTAAACAAATTCGTCACGATGAGAAAACATTGATAAAAAGCCAAAAGACAAATGAAATACATTCTGAATAAATTACGCCTTCGCAAATTGGAATAGAAAGACGAGGAAATTTTTCATTGACTGCTAAAATGCAAGAAAAGATTTTAAACCCAATGCTTGATTTCTGCTTGCACCAAACCGACTGGTCCCCCCTTAAATATGACGTGAGTGCTGGTCTTTCCACTTGTTCTCTTCAACGTTAGCTCACATGCCTAATACATAATAAAGATTCAAAGCAATACAATGCGGTGCGCTTTCATCAACATCCATAAAACAATGACGTCATCATACCCATTGACCCCGATATCGGGCAATTCCTAGGGGGTCAAAGGTGACTCTGGCAGAGGTCCTGATGACGTGTACCCCAGTGAATTAGCTGATGGCTAATTAGTCGATTGTGAGTCTTAGAGACGAGTCATTATACCGGTGTGTTGGCTCAGTCAGCAGAGCGTCCGCCTCACAACCGGGAGGTCGTGGGTTCGAACCCCGGCCGCGTCATACCAAAAGACGTTAAAAGATGGGAGTCGCTGCTACCTTGTTTGGCGCTCAACAATAAGGGGATAGAGCAATGTCGATCTGGCGCTGCTCAGTGGCTGCCGGGCTCACGATCAATTGGGCACAAAGAATTTCCATTTTCGGTTTAATAAAATTTGGAGTGGACTATAAAAGATTATTATTATTATTATTATTATGTAAGCGTAAAAAAATTAGTAATGCATGAGTAACTGAAAATATAAAAATGAGAGCTTTAAAAAAAAAATTATAATGGTTGATGACTAGTAACCCTCGTAATCTTTTTTAGGACAATAACTTTTATATTTGTAAAGCTTCCTGGGAGAAATTTCAATTGTTTTAAACACGTTTTTGGCTAACACCTAGTAAATAAAGATCGCGTGCTCGATCTGTAATTGAAAACAAGTCAGAAATAATCTTGGAACCAGCGGGATTTGAACCTGCCACCTACTGAATCCCAAATCACAGAGACGTGAGTTATTCCTGTGTGTCCCGTTGTAGGAAGGAATATTCTTATTAGCATAGTATGATTTTATTTTTAGACAGAGCTGAGGAAAGATGAAAACAAATTCAGTGGTCTGTATGCAAAATGATAAACCATGCAGAAAATATTATCCAAAGACTTTCATGCTGAAAAGCGAAATTCTTTTCGAACACGGACTTTAATGCCTTGTATATAACTTGTGATGTCATATCACATCCCCCCTTTTTAATATTTATCCTTTTATTTCTTCTCATTATTTCCTTTTCATCATCTTGAAATTCCGAATTTTACCCTTTTTACTCGGTCTTTGGAACATTACACAAATAAACAAATCAAAACCAATACACGCACATGCAATCACACATCACGCCAGGCTTTAATTGGTTCGACACAGAGAATGTTACTTCAGACTGCTACACGTAATTCAATCGGATGGAAAGCTAGTAAAGCAGAATATATACTCCAGACTACATCATTTACTGTGAACTGTCAAGAAGAATGTAAACATTGACGTAACTACCAAAAATATGCATTATGAAGTTAGGAAGGTTAAGAAGTATACTACAGAGAAAGGGATGGATGGCCTGGGAATTATCTACGACCGTATACAGGGTTTTAATGTGTTTGTGTGTGTGTGCGTGTGTATGTGTGCTAGGGGTGTTAAAATTAACACAGTTTGATAAATCAGTAAGCAAGCTGATGATTTTTTTATATAGGTTTTCCCGCCCAATTTCATCAGAGTTGCATTCGAATTCATAAATAGGCGTTCAAGTTCGAACGATTTTTGTCAACTCTCTGCTCTCATGGTTCATTTTCATTCTTTGAGCATTCAATTTCGTTTTATATCATTCATTAAAAAATTTATTTCATTCAATTTCGAGAGAAATCCATTCAATTTAGTGACGCGAAGTTGTCATTCAATTTCGCGCCCGCTGGATAGACGTTCAATTTCGTCCTCAATACCAATTTCAATTTCATTTATAGGCACACACCTTCGCACTTTGAACGTTCGAAATAAATTAACATAAACAAGTTCTGTAGTTCTATGTAATTCTTACCGCAATTTGTTCACGTCATATTTACTTTTTTTTCACTGTTTTTAATTATATAGTTTCATTTACATTTTTAAACTTTCATAATGTTTATATTTTAATCATATTTTATATATTTCTTTTCTTTCTAATCTTCTCTTCCAGTTTCAATTCATTCCCCAGCAGTATAAATATAACACTTACAGAAATTCAATGGTTGTTAGTCATAATTTTGTTACATGTAAGTAAGTACTTATCATGTACTTACTTACGTTATTATTATGTAAGATATTTCAATATAAGGCAAAGGTCCCATTTCAAGGTACATAAAGTTTGCATAAATAAATTTATGCAAACAGATGCAGATTGCAAAGAACTTAAACAGTAATGAAAAAAAAGACTGCCCAAATGCTATAAATGATTGCCTATTCGTGAATTTGAGTACCTTAACGTTCATCAGGGCGGCGCAGGTGCGAATTTGAATGCATTTACGTGTTTTTTTTTTAATTTGAACGCGCTTTTTACACGTTTATGTGAGAAAATCATGAAATCGCATGCTAATACAATTAAATTGAATGAACTAGTTAGCCTTTTGAATGTTGATCTCGGTGATCATTCAAATTCGCTCGAAATTGAATGATCGCATCGTTAAATCGGATGCAACTCTGATGAAATTGGGCGGGAAAACCTATATTTGATTAGCTGTGCCATTAAACCAAAAATACTAAAAAAGGAGGACCCTCTTTCTTTCCACTTTGTTTGAGATTCCAAAGTTTTCAATTGAACAATCATTGGAAATATTGCCAAATTTTATTACATTTTCTGTTCATCATTAATTTTGCTTTAAGTCTAATGAATTTTGGGTTATTCTTAATTGCTATTATTTCAAATCATAGTACCTTTTTCTGTCCACAATTTTTTCTGAACAAGAAAATGGTATTACACGTCCCCCTGTCTTTATTCGGAATGGTCAACCAATGTCCCAAATGGCTATAGTATTCATCTCAGGGAAAACATTTTTCAACACACACACACACACACACCCTTCCAAACCTACAACCATTGAAACAGGTTGTGGAGAGAAAAAATATATTGTTAGTACCTGTCACCACAGTTTGATTAGTAGCATTACTCCCTCTCTCTTTCTCTCTCTCTCTCTCTTTCTTATACATCTCAGTGCCCCTCCTTTCTACCACCTCTTTTCCACTCCCACAAATATTTTTCTTTCGATAATATCAAATATGCATCTTTTCACTACACCAAATACAGATATCTTATTTCGGGTCTTTCTTTACCATCTTCATGAAAACTGAGTATACATAAAAGACACGATTAATCTCCCAAAGCGCATTGAGTTTCACATGAAATAATAAGTGAAAATAGAGTTAAAGGTAGGGCTAGAAAGGAAAAACAGGCAAATCCTTGTGAAAGAGGAAGAGAGATTTTTCCTTTAAATCTGAAGCCTTTTTATACGCACATGAAGTTTAAAACTATAAGGCAACATAGGACCCATTTAATGTATAATTGATTGAAGCAAATAGGGGAAAGAAAGCATTATTGACAAATAAAGCACTAGAAAGCAGGTTCTAATAATTATGTGCACTAGGTTTTGTTGCATGAACATGACAATGCACATCAAATTACCTAGGCCAATAACTGGAATCCTGACCAAATATTCAAGCTCCATCTCTGGACCCCATAAGGGTTTCCTTATTGCCTACAAATTACGCGTTTGCAAGCAGACTGAAGAAGAGGCTGATATTCTGAGAATGAAACGATAATAACACTTTCCTGCAAAAAACTACCGTAGGGTTTGAAGTTTCATGATGTCATCCCTTGTATCTGGAATATTTCAAAATGATACTGTGGATTAATTCGATATGTATATTCGTCATGATTCCTAGTCAAGAATTGGATGGGGGAAGGTACGGGCACAGGTTTCTCAGGTTTTCACTCACTGTTGCACTGGATCGGATTCGTGAAGGTCCCGTCGGTCTTGCATACCGCTCTGTCGAATGCAGCTGCGTATGGCGCGCCGTTTGACCAATAAATCAGATAAACACTGTTTATCGCCGATAAACACTGTTTATCGTCGAAAAACACTGTTTATCGTCGAAAAACACTGTTTATCGAGCGATAAACACTGTTTATCAAGCGATAAACACTGTTTATCGAGAGAAACTATGTTTATCGACTGATAAACACAGTTTCTCTCGATAAACAATGTTTATCGCCGAAAAACAGTGTTTATCGCCGATAAACAGTGTTTATCGAGAGAAACTGTGTTTATCAGTCGATAAATTTATCTCGATAAACACTGTTTATCGCTTGATAAACAGTGTTTATCGCTCGATAAACATAGTTTCTCTCGATAAACACTGTTTATCGCTCGATAAACAGTGTTTTTCGGAGATAAACAATGTTTATCTGATTTATTGGGCAAATGGCGCGCACTCGTGCTCCAGATCAGAGCTGTATATGGCGCGCCGTTTGACCAATAAATCAGATAAACACTGTTTATCGCCGATAAACACTGTTTATCGTCGAAACACACTGTTTATCGAGCGATAAACAATGTTTATCACCGAAAAACAGTGTTTATCGCCGATAAACAGTGTTTTACGACGATTAACAATGTTTATCTGATTTATAGGGCAAATGGCGCGCACTCGTGCTCCAGATCAGAGCCGTATGCACTACTCCGCACGTTAGTCAGGTGGCTTGGTAAAATTTACGTTACTTAATTGCCTGATAAAAGCACAATTTTTGGTCACACAGGGCTTCCTTAAGACCTACTAAACGATATTAGGCTAAGAGCCCCCGGCAAAAATGTCAATTTAAGGGTGTGGGCAGGGCGTCTTTGGAGCCCCCAAATAATTTCATAACATTGATTTGTTGTTATACAAATGCCATTTTTGGTACAGGGCTTCCTTAGGACCTACTGAACGATATTGGGCTAGGAGCCCCCGGCAAGAATATCATATAAGGGTGAGGGGCGTAGTCCACAAATAATTTAAAAGGTATACCATTGAGTTTTTGTTGTACAAACGCCATAGTTAGTTATGCTACTCTCCTACCATCATTCAGCAGGTCCTAATGAAGCCCTGTACCAAAAATGGCGTTTGTACAACAAACACTCAATGTTATATTACCTTATAAATTATTTGTGGGCTACGAGGCGACACCCCGCCCCACACTCTTATATGATATACTTGCCGGGGACTCCTACCCTAATATCGTTCAGTAGATCCTAAGGAAGCCCTGTACCAAAAATGATATTTGTACAACAAATCAATGTTATAAAATCATTTGGGGGCTCCAAAAAGACGCCCCGCCCCCACAGCCTTAAATTAACATTTTTGCCGGGGGCTCCTAGCCTAATATCGTTTAGTAGGTCCTAAGGAAGCCCTGTACCAAAAATGGTGCTTTTATTAGGCAAGTAACGGTAATTTCACTAAGCCACCTGACTAACGTACAGAGTAGTGCATACGGCTCTGATCTGGAGTACGAGTGCGCGCCATTTGCCCAATAAATCAGATAAACAGTGTTTATTGCCGATAAACAGTGTTTATCGAGAGAAACTGTGTTTATCAGTCGATAAACAGAGTTTATCTCGATAAGCACTGTTTATCGCCGAAAAACAGTGTTTATCGCCGATAAACAGTGTTTATCAAGAGAAACTGTGTATGGCGCGCCGTTTGACCAGTAATTCAGATAAACACAGTTTCTCTCGATAAACACTGTTTTTCGGTGATAAACATTGTTTATCGAGAAAGACTGTGTTTAACAGTCGATAAATATGTTTATCGACTGATAAACACAGTTTCTCTCGATAAACACTGTTTATCGGCGATAAACACTGTTTTTCGGTGATAAACATTGTTTATCGAGAAAGACTGTGTTTAACAGTCGATAAACATAGTTTCTCTCGATAAACAGTGTTTATCTGAATTATTGGTCAAACGGCGCGCCATAGACGTCTCGGTTGAGCCAGCGTTCGGTCTCACCTAAGCTCCCCGGACAGGTGTCGTTTGAAGCGGGGGACAGTAGCATATGTGGTGGTTGACTGTGTTATTGTAGTAACTGTTCTTATAGCTTCTGGTTAGTCGAAGGGTTACCCGATATCATATAAACAGAGCAGTAGTATAAGTTATTGGTACAGATTCGTTACATCGCGATAAATGATAAAACATGCTTTCAAAATATTGAAGAAGCGCATCGGAACGTTGAGGAAATACCATTTCAATGCATTAAATCAAAAATTGATTATTTGTAATCGCGTGTTTTTGCAAACCGGATAATCAGAACCAAAACAGAACCTGTTATTTGTTTTTGTATGAATGTGAAATAAACTGCCTCTTCTAAAACTTTACTCACGTTTTCCATTTTTCAATTACACTATTCTTGCTGCCCTTCTTAATATGGACGGATTATACACTTTATAACCAAAGAACATATAACCATTTATGCCCGTGTTTTTATGGGCGAATAAGAAACAAACATACCCGATTCATGCATTCATCCAGAAGTTGATAATAATGCTATATTAATATATATATATATATATATGTGTGTATATGATAATACTTTGAATATTACGTTAATAATCAAGGTACACATCGGACATTAGTTTACCAGTGAATAGGTCTTTAATATTATTACTGGAATATATTTTCAAATGGAGTGTTAATATGCTAAGACGATTATTTTATACTTTAATCCCCAATGGTATACGAATGCTTGTGAAAGATATACGTCAAATGGTTATTATGGTTAATATCATGGTTATTACAAGGAAACAGTTATGACTACATGAATTAAGATAAATTTGTTTACTTACCTATACAAACAAAAATTGTGAATGTGAAAAACCAAAAACGGCCTTAAAAACCCTCCATCCGGCAGGCTGAGGGCGATGAGTTGTCCAAAAAAGAAAGGTTAGTGTCACACTCTTCTGGGTTGATTAATTCTGAATATATATAATGTATATATCTTCTCTGAACTTAATTGATCAATCTGAAAAGACGTTGAGATTGATCAACAAGTTTTTGAGAAGATAAAAGGCTTATCATCATAAATGAATTATTTTAAAACTTGGGTCATGCAAAATTGACCCGGAGCCAGCATATATCAAACTTTTTTGCAAGTAAATTACCTGGACAATCCATCGCAGTGTATTCCCAATCGCCATAGTAACCGCACGTCAATACTTGATTCGTCTTTGTCGGGTCGTTGTCGCAATCAAAGAGGACTTCAACATCGACTGCGTAGCTGTCATTCAATGTTTGCCCAGCGATGAAATTGGCGTGCATGGGTGCGGTAGGCGTGGCACACCTGACTGTACAGGTTGGGGGAGGGTCTGTCCAGGTCCCGGATGCAGTACAGGTGATGGGGGCGGCGCCACTCTTGATGCTTGGTGGCGGACATACGGCAGTGAAGTCGATGACATCACCTGCGTTGTAAAATGAACTGTCCTGTTGCGACTGGTCTCCGTTTAGAACGTAACCTGGGTTGAAGCAGTCCGATGCCGGTTCTGTAAAATAATATATACAAAATTGGATTTCCGTTGATATTTAATGTTTTGATCGTTTAAGTATGACACCGACTTTTAGATTTTACATTTAATAAACTGAATAGGTGAATAGGAAGGAAAGCATATTTCCTTCAGATAAAGATCTCTAATAATCACCGTACCTCTTTTATCGGACTGAAAGGAAGGGTTTGAAGAACAAAAAACTTATGGTAGCATATTTCCTTTAAAAAGGATTGCTCCTGAAGTTCTTGCGCCATTTTCATAACTAAAATGGGATTCCATGTACATGCATCTTCTCAAAGTTTGGAGGTTGATAGCAAAATGTATCCATACATCTCCGTTTTCTGCCATCCCTGTACACACATGCAGTGTCATTCTTTTCCATATCTTAATATTACCCTCCAAGTTTTTTCCCTCTTGTCAGGTAACTTCTACTTTTCCTTCCAACAAATCTTCTAAGAGTCTGTGAGGTGTTTTAACGTGGCCATAGCATTTTGCCTTTCTTTCTTCAACCATTCTTACCAGGATATTTTGTATAAGCACTCCCATATGCAGTATTTATATATTAGTTTTCATATCTTTCCATGGTATTCTCATCATTCTCCTATACACCCAATTTTCAAATAGTGTGATTTTCTTTTCCAAATTCTTACTCATTCACTCTGCGACAACAGTTCAATAGCAAATTTTTTTTGACTGTCAAGTTCTTATTTTGTTATCCTATCTGGGCCTTCAGCTTTTGAAGCTCTCAGTGAATATAGGGTAACTCTGACTTCTGATTTAAGTATGCTACGTGACTAGAAGTAAAATTGGACCAACATTTAAGGCCACATGTTAGACAGTTGTTTTGACAATCCAATTTCATGACCAGTAGGCCGATGCAATTCCATCTTTGATCGAAACAACATTGACATCATTTAGACCAAGGAGATACTAGATAAGGACCCTATTTCGACTCACCATTGATTTGGTAAACGCTCGCCTGGAAATCTGCTCCACACGTTTGACTCGAATTCCCGATACATTGCTGGTTACAGGAATCATCTTGTCCTGTCGGTTGACCCAGAACATTATAAGGTGCAAAGAATCCGCCGCAAAGGCACTGTCTACCCCCTTGGAGTCCAAAGTATATCATGTTCTGATCGGCACATATGTCTCTGCATAGTTCAACCGTCATCTGCTGCGATTGGCAGTATTGTGATTGTGGTCCACATAAATTCTGACACGTTTCATAGGGTCGCCTTGATCTGTCACAGTAGATGAGATCTGGAAGGGCTTCTCTGCGGTTACTGTCATAGAAGCATCCGAGGTATGCTGAATAAAAAAGAATAGAAAGTAGATACTGACATGAGATTTAGTTCATCTCCTAAAACGAACAATCATGATTGGTGTTAAATTAACAAACAGTCCTCACACCAAACGTGCTTTAATTTAGGAAATACCTCTTAAACATTTTGTCCAGTGCTAACTCTTATTAATGCGATCAAAATAATAAACCCCGCATACTATCATAACATACCGCAGATTGATCACATCGAATTATACTTAACTGCGCGTGACAATATAGCAAGAAGAAATGAAAGCACAAATTACATTAATGAAGGAATAACACAAATTATTAATATTTGCAGTTCTTCAGTATGTTCAGATGGGTCTTACTTTGATATGATAGGCTTGTTGGATACATTTGGGGTCTAAAGGAGTAATAATTTACAAATAATAACATCAAGTCTTTTGAAAGATATCCTAAAACTGGTAAGATTTCTGAAGATTTTTGAAGATGTTATTTAAGGCGACGATGCATATCTAATTTGGGGAGGGAGGTTGTTCCAAAGTTTGGGCTCATCATTTGTAAAAAACGGTCCCCGAGAATAATCTTAGTCTTGGACAGAGGAGAGCTAAGGAACAAGGAATTGAAGCCTGTAAGACTTGGATGGTGTATTCAATATTTAAACAGGAGTTTCCTTAGATCGATAGAAGCCAGACACTGAAGAGCTTTGTATTTAAAGTGATAAGAAGGAACTAAAACCTGATTATGTGATGAGCTACAAGCCAGTGCAGATCATTAGTAGGCCTACATGAGTAAATGAAGCTATTTAGGATATTCATCCACTTTAGAAACGTGCGATTGGTTTTCGGAACTGCTTTAATATAATAATATGAATACTACTTGGTTTAAATAATGGAAGCGTCACCGCTCTCCCCGATAGTAGGACTTTTAGATTTACAAGACGAGAACGTGGACTGCCACAAAGGCACTGGCCCGTGCCCGGCAGTGCCTTAAACGGACGTCCCATTACCTTAAAAGGATGTCACCGTGGCAGTCCACGTTCTCGTCGTGTAAAATCTAAAAGTCCCTAACAATGTCCGTTGTACGGTCAGTTCTCTGTCTTCGCTTAGAAAACTGTCTCAGCGGACCCAGGTTCCAGACAGAGAGGCTGTTCACACCGCAAGGCTAGGGGGGACCGTGGGCGGACCGTGGATCGCGCTATCGTAGCGCGACCCACGGTCCGCCCATTGGCATTCGCCGGATTCACACCGCAGTGAGATAGCGCGGTCTATCGTAGCACCCCCTTTTTTGAGAGGTCCCGTTGCCATGACGCGTGACGTCATGAGGTCAGAGCGGTCAAAGATTTCGCGCGCTATTACAAATTAGGAGTGTTGAGTTGTACCGATTCAGATTCAGATCGCACCAAAATAGAATGAGAATAAAATTCCCCGCGTGTAGAACGATGACTTCTGGCATGCTATCGTAGCTCGGGTTCACACCGGCAGAGATAGCGCGGTCTAGCGCGCGCTAGACAGCGCTATCTCTCGTGGAGGCTGTTCACACCGGCAGAGATAGCGCGGTCTAGCGCGCGCTAGACCGCGCTATCTCTGCGGTGTGGAAGGTACAGCGCCGTTTCGGTCCGCCCAACAGCGAGCCAAAACGGCGTGCCACTGGACCACCTCTTGGGGTGGTCCACGAGGCTGTTCACACCGGCAGTGATAGCGCGGTCTAGCGCGCGCTAGACCGCGCTATCTCTGCGGTGTGGAAGGTACAACGTCGTTTCGGTCCGCCCAACAGCGAGCCACGGCGAGCCAAAACGGCGTGCCACTGGACCACCTCTTGGGGTGGTCCACGAGAGATAGCGCTGTCTAGCGCGCGTACACCGCGCTATCTCCGCCGGTGTGAACCCGAGCTACGATAGCACGCCAGAAGTCATCGTTCTACACGCGGGGAATTTTATTCTCATTCTATTTTGTGCGATCTGAATCTGAATCGGTACAACTCAACACTGGCCTAATTCGTAATAGCGCGCGAAATCTTTGACCGCTCTGACCATATGACGTCACGCGTCATGGCAACGGGACCTCTCAAAAAAGGGGGTGCTACGATAGACCGCGCTATCTCACTGCGGTGTGAATCCGGCGAATGCCAATGGGCGGACCGTGGGTCGCGCTACGATAGCGCGATGCACGGTCCGCCCACGGTCCCCCCTTGCGGTGTGAACAGCCTCCACGAGAGATAGCGCGGTCTAGCGTGCGCTAGACCGCGCTATCTCTGCCGGTGTGAACCCGAGCTACGATGGCACGCCGGAAGTCATCGTTCTACACGCGGGAAATTTTATACTCATTCTATTTTGTAGCGATCTGAATCTGAATCGGTACAACTCAACACTCCTAATTTTATGGAGTAAATCGCGTCGGAACATCGTGAAAATAGAAATATAGTAAGTAATGTGGGACCTGACTTTACTAAACGTACTTTTTACGCTGTTTTTCGTGGGTTAGCAGATATGGTGTAGAATCTATAGAGGGGAAATTATCACCAGAAAGAATAACGAAGGGGCTCGGTCCCATACATTGCAAAACATGTTTGCTACAACCCGAGGGCCTCGATTTTTAATTTGAACATTTATCTGTCTGATTAAAATACAAGAGTCTAGTTAAATCAAAGAAATACATGCACAATGTAACTACAACGCCATGAAATAAACGTAGGCCGGCTAGCATATAGGTACAGCGATATCGCACTATGAACATGACGGACAAAGAAGAGGACAAAATATACAGTTCCTCATTCTACCCTCAAAAATTGCTGTGGTCGACAAAGGAACATCCCTTCACTGCTATTATATAAAAATAAGTAGAACAGGTGAATATGCATGTGACACCTGTTCTACACATTTTACACAATAGCATTGAAGGATGTTCCTTTGTCGACCACAGCAATTGTTGAGGTAGAATTAGGAACTGTATATTTTGTCCTCTTTGTCCGTCATGTTCATAGTGTCGAGCTCTCAACTACGGGTTCGTAATAGCGCGCGAAATCTTTGACCGCTCTGACCTCATGACGTCACGCGTCATGGCAGCAGGACCCCTCAAAGGGGTGCTACGATAGACCGCGCTATCTCACTGCGGTGTGAATCCGGCGAATGCCAATGGGCGGACCGTGGGTCGCGCTACGATAGCGCGATCCACGGTCCGCCCACGGTCCCCTTGCGGTGTAGAGGCTGTTCACACCGCAAGGGGGGACCGTGGGCGGACCGTGGATCGCGCTATCGTAGCGCGATCCACGGTCCGCCCATTGGCATTCGCCGGATTCACACCGCAGTGAGATAGCGCGGTCTATCGTAGCACCCCTTTGAGAGGTCCTGTTGCCATGACGCGTGACGTCATGAGGTCAGAGCGGTCAAATTTCGCGCGCTATTACGAACCCGTAGTTGAGTTGATGCATATTTTCACACAAGAGGGACTTTAATAGAATGAGTATAAAATTCCCCGCGTGTAGAACCGGCAGAGATAGCGCGGTCTAGCGCGCGCTAGACCGCGCT
Source organism: Mesocentrotus franciscanus (assembly GCA_037976565.1). Taxonomy (NCBI): domain Eukaryota; kingdom Metazoa; phylum Echinodermata; class Echinoidea; order Camarodonta; family Strongylocentrotidae; genus Mesocentrotus; species Mesocentrotus franciscanus. The sequence continues at coordinate 27,907,714 of CP137678.1, read as the reverse complement.
ATCTCTGCGGTGTGGAAGGTACAACGTCGTTTCGGTCCGCCCAACAGCGAGCCACGGCGAGCCAAAACGGCGTGCCACTGGACCACCTCTTGGGGGTGGTCCACGAGAGATAGCGCGGTCTAGCGCCCGCTAGACCGCGCTATCTCTGCCGGTGTGAACCCGAGCTACGATAGCACGCCGGAAGTCATCGTTCTACACGCGGGGAATTTTATACTCATTCTATTAAAGTCCCTCTTGTGTGAAAATATGCATCAACTCAACTACGGGTTCGTTATAGCGCGCGAAATCTTTTACCGCTCTGACCTCATGACGTCACGCGTCATGGCAACAGGACCTCTCAAAAAAGGGGGTGCTACGATAGACCGCGCTATCTCACTGCGGTGTGAATCCGGCGAATGCCAATGGGCGGACCGTGGGTCGCGCTACGATAGCGCGATCCACGGTCCGCCCACGGTCCCCCCTTGCGGTGTGAACAGCCTCGATGACTTCCGGCGTGCTATCGTAGCTCGGGTTCACACCGGCAGAGATAGCGCGGTCTAGCGCGCGCTAGACCGCGCTATCTCTCGTGGACCACCCCCAAGAGGTGGTCCAGTGGCACGCCGTTTTGGCTCGCCGTGGCTCGCTGTTGGGCAGACCGAAACGACGCTGTACCTTCCACACCGCAGAGATAGCGCGGTCTAGCGCGCGCTAGACCGCGCTAACTCTGCCGGTCTGAACAGCCTCTGAGTCACTTCTTTCGGATGGTGCTGAGGTTGGCTCGGTGTAAAAATGTCAGAGGTAAACATGTAAGAGGTAATAATTTCGGAGGTAAAACTGTCAGAGGTAACAATATCAAGACGTAAGCATGTTACAGGTTGAATATTGGTAATGGTTGTATATTAGGCTTAACCAAAAACTGTATACGACAGTTTTCAGCAGGTAGATATTCGTACAAGTCTACACATTAAACAAAATGCATCATGAATTTGGCAGAAAAAAACCTGTTGAATTTGAGGGACTTAAACTATATTTCTCTTATATTTCTTAATCACAAACATGATGTTCTTATATACAGTTACACTGTGTTATGTTTAACCAAGAAAATACAATAATTTCTGCCTTTCGAAACGTAATGCATAAAAGTAGAAAGCACATGAAAAAATACCTGGATAGATATGTCTTAACGTTACTAAATGTAGGCCCACTATCTGACATTCTTCAAGCGAAGCTTTGATCTTGTTTGTTAAACTTTTGTAATAAAGTATTGACGAGGGGGAAAAAGCATCCGTGTCTTTTTTTTTTTTTTTTTTTTTTTTTTTTTTACTGTATCTTGTCATAACAGTCTTTGCTGGGATGAACATGAAGATGGGTCTGATGACTGAGAATGTCAAATTTCTGTGCGATCTTCATAACTAATTCCCTGTTTTATCTTATTCTATCCCAATATTCTATGTACTTATTTCCTCAAAATCAAATAAACATTAAAACATCAACCAATTTACAATATCAAAACATGTTAGAAATTCATATATGCAAACCTGATCATAAAATATAAGTTTAAAATGAATTTTCCACATTGTATTATCCTCAGGACAAGACATGTACGAAGTACAATACACAGTCATTTATACAATATGCTTTATGATATGAAAGAAGGAAATATAATATACTAGCCCAGATGCCTCCTTCTCGACATTCTGTGAGATAAAAATGCAGAGATATTATGACGGCTCTGATTTTTAGCCCGCCAATTTTGTTGTACTTCTGACATTCAGTTTTTACATCTGACATTATTACCTCTGACATTTTTACCTCTGACATTTTTTCCTGGCACCGGTGAGGTTAACGGCCGGTATCCAGATATAAATAATCATATCTGATTGATACAATTTTTTAAAAACACAAACGCTATCTTCAACCTGTGGCAAATAAAAGATTACTCTCGAAGCCCAAAGTCAAAGAGCAAAGGTATTCTATAAGCTACACCATATATCTTCATGTAAAAATGTAGGCCAATAACCATGATTAAACCATTTGCATTTGACAACTGCTGCTCATTCACAGATGTCAAGATCAGCACGATAGGCAGGCGTTGGGCATTCGCTGTTCATTCGTTGTGTATGCTCAGCATTTGTGAATAGACGCTTATGGCGCGCCGTTTGACCAATAATTCAGATAAACACTGTTTATCGCCGAAAAACACTGTTTATCGAGCGATAAACACTGTTTATCGCCGAAAAACAGAGTTTATCTCGATAAACACTGTTTATCGCCGAAAAACATTGTTTATCGCCGATAAACAGTGTTTATCGAGAGAAACTGTGTTTTTCGCTCGATAAACAATGTTTATCTGATTTATTGAGCAAATTGCGAGCACTCGTACTCCAGATCAGAGCCGTATGCACTACTCCACACGTTAGTCAGGTGGCTTGGTGAAATTACCGTTACTTGCCTGATAAAAGCACCATTTTTGGTACAGAGCTTCCTTAGGAACTACTGAACGATATTATGGTAGGCCTAGGAGTCCCCGGCAAGAATATTATATAGAGATGTGGGGCGGGGGCGTCGCCTCGTAGCCCACAAATAATTTATAAGGTAATATAACATTTTTTGTTGTACAAACGCTATTTTTGGTACAGGGCTTCATTGGGACCTGCTGAATGATGATAGGAGAGGAGCATAACTAACTATGGCGTTTGTACAACAAAAACTCAATGGTATATTACCTTTTAAATTATTTGTGGACTACGCCCCATACCCTTATATGATATTCTTGCCGGGGGCTCCTACCCTCATATCATTCAGTAGGTCTTAAGGAAGCCCTGTACCAAAAATGGCATTTGTACAACAACAAATCAATGTTATATTACCTTATAAATCATTTGGGGGCTACGAGGCGACGGCCCCGCCCCACACCCTTATACATGTATGATATTCTTGCCGGGGGCTCCTACCCTCATATCGTTCAGTAGGTCCTAAGGAAGCCCTGCACCAAAAATGGCATTTGTACAACAAAAAATCAATGTTATAAATACCTTATAAATTATTTGGGGGCTACGAGGCGACGCCCCCGCCCGACAACCTTATATGATATTCTTGCCGGGGGCTACTACCCCAATATCGTTCAGTAGGTCCTAAGGAAGCCCTGTACCAAAAATGGCATTTGTACAACAACAAATCAATGTTATGAAATTATAAATTATTTGGAGGCTACGAGGCGACGCCCCCGCCCGACGCCCTTATATGATATTCTTGCCGGGGGCTCCTACCCCAATATCGTTCAGTAGGTCCTAAGGAAGCCCTGTACCCAAAATGGCATTTGTAGAACAACAAATCAATGTTATGAAATTATAAATTATTTGGGGGCTACGAGGCGACGCCCCCGCCCGACACCCTTATATGATATTCTTGCCGGGGGCTCCTACCCCAATATCGTTTAGTAGGTCCTAAGGAAGCCCTGTACCAAAAATGGCATTTGTACAACAACAAATCAATGTTATGAAATTATAAATTATTTGGAAGCCCTGTACCAAAAATGGTGCTTTTATCAGGCAATTAAGTAACAGTAATTTCACCAAGCCACCTGACTAACGTGCGGAGTAGTGCATACGGCTCTGATCTGGAGTACGAGTGCGCGCCATTTGCCCAATAAATCAGATAAACATTGTTTATCGCCGATAAACACTGTTTTTTGAGAGAAACTATGTTTATCGACTGATAAACACAGTTTCTCTTGATAAATACTGTTTATAGACTGATAAACACAGTTTCTCTGGATAAACACTGTTTTTCGGCGATAATAATAATAATAATAGTAACTAGACTTTAATTCGTCATGAGAACGAATTAGGTGATCTGTCTTCAATTCTTATAGTTCATGCTCATCTTCAATTCAATGATCCAATATAATGATGTTAATGTAAAATGATGTATTAAGATATGAATTGATGAATGAAGTACTGATGAACTGATGAACTGATAGATTGAACTGATGTGAAATGAACTGAATTGATGAGCTAAACTGATGAACTGATGAATGAACTGATAGATTGAACTGTGACCTGAACTGAAGTGATAACTTAACTGATGAACAAAATATTGAGAAATGAATATGATAAAAAACATGATCATAATGAAATGTAATGAAAATATAGATATAGATATAGAGAAGGAGAGAGGGAGACGAGTTATTGTCATGTAAAAATACATGAGCTGGACCGAGGGAAGAAAGAGGAATCATGATCAGAATGCATACACTTGGAAGGAGAGAGGATAGTATAAGGAAACATGGTAGGGGTGAAATAAGAATACAAAGGGCAAAATGAAAAGCTAGAGGAAATTAAAGAAAATTACAATAGATATCGGAGGGAGAACGAGAACCAGAGGCGGGAAATGGAGAGGGTGAGAGAGTATACAATGAGAGGCAGAGACAGAGGGAGGCAGAGCAAGAGAGGGAGACAGAGATAGGGAGAGAGTAAAAGAGTAGAGAGAGATGCAGTGAGAGAGCAAGAGAAGGATAGAGGGCAGAACAAGAGAGGAAGGAAACAAAGCAACAGAGAGCAAGAGAAAGAGATGCAATGGAGAACGATGCTTTTAATATTTCCAGCATAAATAGAATTGAATATTTACTATATTATAGAGAAAGAGAGTTATAGACATGTAAACAATTCTATGTCCGCGGAGAGACGTAAAGATTGCATATACCTGGGCTGAATAACTGGAAAGTATAAACGTCTGGGAAGGAGACTAAACATCATAAAAATGGGATGATTTGATATATTCCAACAGACTTAGGAGATTAACCCTATAGGTTTAATACACGACAAGGAATCAGATTTCCCATAGGGTTGTACTCAAACGATTGACATTCTTCTCCCATAGATATAACACGCAAAATTAGGCATTTTATTACATTGTTTGTGATTATATATGATAATATGTTATAATAGTCGAAGAAGATCATAAAATCAAATTTAAAACGACGGCAAAAAAAAAAATGACCCACCAGGAATCGAACTTGGGTCGCCGGAATGGGAGGCAAGTGCTATGACCACTATACCAAAATAATCCACATAGACATTACACGTGAACGGAAAATGGAATTCTCAAATCCCACTTTGCAAGTGAAATATGAGCTTGATCCCGGCATCTGATCGAAAAATAAAGGGCACACTTACGATAGCTTATTGTCTCAGCTACAACATACTCGAAGCTCAGCGAAAACAAAGCTAAAACGACGGAGATATTGCTCGCGAAAGACGGGAATGTAGAATCCAGTTTAGGAAAAAGTCATGTCCCATAGAGAATACACGCAAAATGTGAAAAATTGACATGCCTCCTTTAATCCCAAAAATACGTCATGATGCCTTTGTCAAAATGAAAAATCGTGGTGACTGCATTTGTAGAGAATTGTCTCAGCTAGAACATATCAAAATTTGGAAGAAAATCGATCAATATTTACAGAGATACAATCAATTTTCCAAAAATATGCTGACGTCATAATATGCAAATTGAAATTTTGAGTTCGGAGGCCGATATGATGACGTCATGAGTTGATTGAGGGTCAAATGAGACATGAAATCATATCTCCGACTCATAATCTATCCAAATATGAAAAAAATTGGGGTATCCATCCATTCTGAAGAGTTACAATGAGTTTTGTATAGGCATGTTTTTGCCTATGTATTGTGGATAGAGATAGCGCGGTCCGCGGGTGCTGTTATACTTTGACGGACGCTCATTGCGTTATTACTGGTCAGAAAAAAGTGAACAAGGTATCAAAATGCTTGGAAAAATGTGCCAAATTTGATGACAGAAAAAATTTGGCGATTCTATGTTGTAAAATGCCAAAACGCGCAAAAACGCGCGCGCATAAGTGCACGCGCGCAAATTTTGAAAATGCTTAAAATGGCCTGAAACGTGTGCAAACAAAATTTGGGATGAATTGGAGCATTTTGAAATTTTAATGCGCGCGTACGCGCGCGTCATGGTGCGCACACGGATTTTGTTGACATTTTTTGTTGACCTTTGACCTAAAATTGATGTATACCAAATATGGTTGATTTTTGATGACTCGTTATCGAGATAAGACATTGACCTGATGTTTACAAAATGGCGCCTGGATGACGTCACGATGACCCCATGACCTTGAGAAGGTTACTTGAACTTGATATTATAGGGACTGATGACTGACAGAAATTGAAGGAAATTGACCATGTCGATTTCGAGTAAACGTCTGCACAAAAAAGTGTACGGAAGAAATAAAAACTAGACTTTAATTCGTCATGAGAACGAATTAGGTGATCTGTCTTCAATTCTTATAGTTCATGCTCATCTTCAATTCAATGATCCAATATAATGATGTTAATGTAAAATGATGTATTAAGATATGAATTGATGAATGAAGTACTGATGAACTGATGAACTGATAGATTGAACTGATGTGAAATGAACTGAATTGATGAGCTAAACTGATGAACTGATGAATGAACTGATAGATTGAACTGTGACCTGAACTGAAGTGATAACTTAACTGATGAACAAAATATTGAGAAATGATTATGATCAAAATCATGATCATAATGAAATTTAATGAAAATATAGATATAGAGAAGGAGAGAGGGAGACGAGTTATTGACATGTAAAAATACATGAGCTGGACCGAGGGAAGAAAGAGGAATCAGAATGCATACACTTTGAAGGAGAGAGGATAGTATAAGGAAACATGGTAGGGGTGAAATAAGAATACAAAGGGCAAAATGAAGAGCTAGAGGAAATTAAAGAAAATTACAATAGATATCGGAGGAGAACGAGAACCAGAGGCGGGAAAGGGAGAGGGTGAGAGAGTATACAATGAGAGGCAGAGACAGAGGGAGGCAGAACAAGAGAGGGAGAGGGAGACAGAGTAGAGAGAGAGATGCAATGAGAGAGCAAGAGAAGGATAGAGGGCAGAACAAGAGAGGGAAGGGAAACAGAGCAAGAGAGAGCAAGAGAAAGAGATGCAATGGAGAACGATGCATTTAATATTTCCAGCATAAATAGAATTGAATATTTACTATATTATAGAGAAAGAGAGAAGTTATAGACATGTAAACAATTCTATGTCCACGGGAGAGACGTAAACATTGCATATACCTGGGCTGAATAACTGGAAAGTATAAACGTCTGGGAAGGAGACTAAACATCATAAAAATGGGATGATTTGATATATTCCAACAGACTTGGGAGATTAACCCTATAGGTTTAATACACGACAAGGAATCAGATTTCCCATAGGGTTGTACTCAAACGATTGACATTCTTCTCCCATAGATATAACACGCAAAATTAGGCATTTTATTACATTGTTTGTGATTGTATATGATAATATGTTATAATAGTCGAAGAAGATCATAAAATCAAATTTAAAACGACGGCAAAAAAAAAAAAAAATGACCCACCAGGAATCGAACTTGGGTCGCCGGAATGGGAGGCAAGTGCTATGACCACTATACCAAAATAATCCACATAGACATTACACGTGAACGGAAAATGGAATTCTCAAATCCCACTTTGCAAGTGAAATATGAGCATGATCCCGGCATCTGATCGAAAAATAAAGGGCACACTTGTGATAGCTTATTGTCTCAGCTACAACATACTCGAAGCTCAGCGAAAACAAAGCTAAAACGACGGAGATATTGCTCGCGAAAGACGGGAATGTAGAATCCAGTTTTGGAAAAAGTCATGTCCCATAGAGAATACACGCAAAATGTGAAAAATTGACATGCCTCCTTTAATCGCAAAAATACGCCATGATGCCTTTGTCAAAATGAAAAATCGTGGTGACTGCATTTGTAGAGAATTGTCTCAGCTAGAACATATCAAAATTTGGAAGAAAATCGATCAATATTTACAGAGATACAATCAATTTTCCAAAAATATGCTGACGTCATAATATGCAAATTGAAATTTTGAGTTCGGAGGCCATTATGATGACGTCATGAGTTAATTGAGGGTCAAATGAGACATGAAATCATATCTCCGACTCATAATCTATCCAAATATGAAAAAAATTGGGGTTCCATCCATTCTGAAGAGTTACAATGAGTTTTGTATAGGCATGTTTTTGCCTATGTATTGTGGATAGAGATAGCGCGGTCCGCGGGTGCTGTTATACTTTGACGGACGCTCATTGCGTTATTACTGGTCAGAAAAAGTGAACAAGGTATCAAAATGCTTGGAAAAATGTGCCAAATATGATGACAGAAAAAATTTGGCGATTCTATGTTGTAAAATGCCAAAACGCGCGAAAACGCGCGCATAAGTGCGCGCGCAAATTTTGAAAATGCTTAAAATGGCCTGAAACGTGTGCAAACAAAATTTGGGACGAATTGGAGCATTTTGAAATTTTGATGCGCGCGTACGCGCGCGTCAGGTGCGCACGCGGATTTTGTCGACATTTTTGTTGACCTTTGACCTAAAATTGATGTATACCAAATATGGTTGATTTTTGATAACTCGTTATCGAGATAAGATAATGACCTGATGTTTACAAAATGGCGCCTGGATGACGTCACGATGACCCCATGACCTTGAGAAGGTTACTTGAACTTGATATTATAGGGCCTGATGACTGACAGAAATTGAAGGAAATTGACCATGTCGATTTCGAGTAAACGTCTACACAAAAAGTGTACGGAAGAAATAAAAATAAACTAGAAAAGTAATTCGTCATGAGGACGAATTAGGTGATCTGTCTTCAATTCTTATGATCATGCTAATCTTCAGTTCAATGATCCAATTTAATGATGTTAATGTAAAATGATGTATTAAGATATGAATTGATGAATGAAGTACTGATGAACTGATGAACTGATAGATTGAACTGATGTGAAATGAACTGAATTGATGAGCTAAACTGATGAACTGATGAATGAACTGATAGATTGAACTGTGACCTGAACTGAAGTTAACTGATGAACAAAATATTGAGAAATGATTATGATCAAAATCATGATCATAATGAAATTTAATGAAAATATAGATATAGAGAAGGAGAGAGGGAGACGAGTTATTGACATGTAAAAATACATGAGCTGGACCGAGGGAAGAAAGAGGAATCAGAATGCATACACTTTGAAGGAGAGAGGATAGTATAAGGAAACATGGTAGGGGTGAAATAAGAATACAAAGGGCAAAATGAAGAGCTAGGGAAATTAAAGAAAATTACAATAGATATCGGAGGGAGAACGAGAACCAGAGGCGGGAAAGGGAGAGGGTGAGAGAGTATACAATGAGAGGCAGAGACAGAGGGAGGCAGAGCAAGAGAGGGAGACAGAGATAGGGAGAGAGTAAAGAGAGAGAGAGATGCAATGAGAGAGCAAGAGAAGGATAGAGGGCAGAACAAGAGAGGGGAAGGGAAACAGAGCAAGAGAGAGCAAGAGAAAGAGATGCAATGGAGAACGATGCTTTTAATATTTCCAGCATAAATAGAATTGAATATTTACTATATTATAGAGAAAGAGAGAAGTTATAGACATGTAAACAATTCTATGTCCGCGGGAGAGACGTAAAGATTGCATATACCTGGGCTGAATAACTGGAAAGTATAAACGTCTGGGAAGGAGACTAAACATCATGAAAATGGGATGATTTGATATATTCCAACAGACTTGGGAGATTAACCCTATAGGTTTAATACACGACAAGGAATCAGATTTCCCATAGGGTTGTACTCAAACGATTGACATTCTTCTCCCATAGATATAACACGCAAAATTAGGCATTTTATTACATTGTTTGTGATTGTATATGATAATATGTTATAATAGTCGAAGAAGATCATAAAATCAAATTTAAAACGACGGCAAAAAAAAAAAAAAAATGACCCACCAGGAATCGAACTTGGGTCGCCGGAATGGGAGGCAAGTGCTATGACCACTATACCAAAATAATCCACATAGACATTACACGTGAACGGAAAATGGAATTCTCAAATCCCACTTTGCAAGTGAAATATGAGCTTGATCCCGGCATCTGATCGAAAAATAAAGGGCACACTTACGATAGCTTATTGTCTCAGCTACAACATACTCGAAGCTCAGCGAAAACAAAGCTAAAACGACGGAGATATTGCTCGCGAAAGACGGGAATGTAGAATCCAGTTTAGGAAAAAAGTCATGTCCCATAGAGAATACACGCAAAATGTGAAAAATTGACATGCCTCCTTTAATCCCAAAAATACGTCATGATGCCTTTGTCAAAATGAAAAATCGTGGTGACTGCATTTGTAGAGAATTGTCTCAGCTAGAACATATCAAAATTTGGAAGAAAATCGATCAATATTTACAGAGATACAATCAATTTTCCAAAAATATGCTGACGTCATAATATGCAAATTGAAATTTTGAGTTCGGAGGCCGATATGATGACGTCATGAGTTGATTGAGGGTCAAATGAGACATGAAATCATATCTCCGACTCATAATCTATCCAAATATGAAAAAAATTGGGGTATCCATCCATTCTGAAGAGTTACAATGAGTTTTGTATAGGCATGTTTTTGCCTATGTATTGTGGATAGAGATAGCGCGGTCCGCGGGTGCTGTTATACTTTGACGGACGCTCATTGCGTTATTACTGGTCAGAAAAAGTGAACAAGGTATCAAAATGCTTGGAAAAATGTGCCAAATATGATGACAGAAAAAATTTGGCGATTCTATGTTGCAAAATGCCAAAACGCGCGAAAACGCGCGCATAAGTGCGCGCGCGCAAATTTTGAAAATGCTTAAAATGGCCTGAAACGTGTGCAAACAAAATTTGGGACGAATTGGAGCATTTTGAAATTTTGATGCGCGCGTACGCGCGCGTCGAGGTGCGCACGCGGATTTTGTCGACATTTTTGTTGACCTTTGACCTAAAATTGATGTATACCAAATATGGTTGATTTTTGATGACTCGTTATCGAGATAAGATAATGACCTGATGTTTACAAAATGGCGCCTGGATGACGTCACGATGACCCCATGACCTTGAGAAAGTTACTAGAACTTGATATTATAGGGCCTGATGACTGACAGAAATTCGAAGGAAATTGACCATGTCGATTTCGAGTAAACGTTTACACAAAAAAGTGTACGGATGAAATAAAAATAAACTAGAAAAGTAATTCGTCATGAGGACGAATTAGGTGGTCTGTCTTTAAATCTGGTGAACGCTGATCTTGTTTAGGATTGTCACAGCTACAACATATCGAAATTTGGAAGAAAATCGATCAATATTTACAGAGATACAATCAAATTTCCATTAATATGCTGACGTCATAATAAGAAAATTCTTTTTGAGTTTCAAGGCCGTTATGATGATGTCACGATATACTTAAGGGCCAAATGAGACATGAAATCATATCTCCGACTCATTCTTTATCCAAATTTAAAAAAATTGGGATCACCAGGTATCCCAAAGCGCCGTTTACTAATGTGTTTCAATTCGTGTTTCTCTCCATGGTAAACATGGTAGGGGTGAAATAAGAATAAAAAGAGCAAAGGGTAGAGCTATAGAAAATTAAAGAACATTACAAGACATCATAGAGGAGAACGAGAACCAGAGGCGGGAAAGGGAAAGGGTGAGAGAGAAGAAAAAGAGAAGGGCAGAGGCAGCGAGAGACAGGGAAAGAAAATAAGAGTGAGGCATGGCAAAAGAGGTAGAGGGAGGCACAAAGAGAGAGAGAGATAGGGTAAAAGAGTATAGAAAGAGAGAGAGAGAGAGACAGAGCAAGAGAGAGAAGGAGGGGGGGCAAACAAGAGAGGGAAGAAAAACAATGCAAGAGAGAGAAGTATCTAAGTATCTAAGTATCTTCTCCCGGTTCGGAGGTTGACTGTAACATCTTTCCATTTCACTCTATCTTCTGCCATTCTAGTGCACTCTTTTAGTCCACTCCAGTTCTTGACATTCTCTTCCCAGTTGATTCTGGGTCTTGCTCTCGGTCTAGTTCCTTCCACCCTTCCCTCCAACACATCCTTTAAGAGGCTCTGGTGCCTTTTAACATGACCAAAGTATTTCACTTTTCTCTCTTTAACTAATCCTACCAGTGCAATTTGTTTACGCCCTGCCATGTGCAATATCTCTATGTCTGTTTTCATTCGTTTCCAGGTTATTTTCATTTTTCTTCTGTAAATTCACATTTCAAAAGATGTTATTCTATTTTCAATGGCCTTGCTTATTGTCCATGTTTCTGCTCCATACAGACCATACATAACAGTTTACTAGTCTTAACCTAAGCGCAAATTTCACCTTTCTATCTGTGAATGAGTATTTCATTGCCAGAAATGTATTCCTAGCTATTTCTATTCTTCTTTTTTCTGCTTCGCATCTGGCATCATCTGTGATATTTTGTCCTAAGTAGATGTCATTACTGACCTGCTCAATAATATGTCCATCGAGTTTCAAACAGATTCTAGGCGTATTCTCTGTTCTACTAAAAATCATAGACTTAGTTTTCTTGACATTCATGCATATATAGACCAAACTCTTCACTTTTGACTTTTACAATATCAAATACATGTTGTAAATCTGCTTTATTCTCTGCGCAAAGTACAGTGTCGTCAGCACAACGTAAATTATTAATATTTACACCCCAATACTAACACCTTTCATATCTGAAATTTCCCTGAATACCAACTCTGTGCACAAGTTGAACAGAGATGGGGACATTGCGCATCCCTGACGTACTCCTCTTTTGATTTTTGTGTAACCTGTAATTTCATTGTTAATTTTGCTGTCTGCTCCCAGTAAAGTTTAGATATGAGACGTATGTTTTTACCATCCAGATTAATTTTTTGTAAGCTTTCAATCAATTTGGCGTGGTGAATTTTGTCGAATGCTTTAGAGTAGTCAATAAAGCACACATATAGTTCTTTGTTTACTAGCTGCAATATACCTTTCTGTCATCATTCTCATACAGAATATGGCTTCTCTAGTACCACTTTGAGGTCCGAAACCAAACTGTTTCTTTCCTACTTCATTGTCAATTTGAAATTTTATTTTGTCGAGAATGATCTTTAAGAGCAACTTGGTTACATGGCTCATAAGGCTACTTGTCCGGAAATCTTCACATACACTTGCCTTAGGCTTCTTTGGAATTGTCACAAATATCGACTTTTTCAGATCTTCAGGAATATGACCTGTATTGTATATCATTTGGCAAATACTAGTCAAATGTTCAATCCCAAATTCTTTTAAGGCCACAAGTTCATCCCGTGTAATCCCATCCGGGCCTTCAGATTAAGAAGCTCCCAGTGAATGCAGAGCATGTTTAACTGCTGGTTCGAGTATACTTGGACCCTCGTTGTCAGTGATTGGAAGTTATTGACCTCTGTCATCATCAAATAGGTCTTGGATATATTCTTCCCATCTTTGTTTAATATCTTCCTTTTCAAAGAGGGAAGATGTTCCATCTTTGTTCTTGATACATCCGCTTGCTGCCTTGTTTTTCTTCTTTTAAAATGCTTGATTTCTCTGTGCATTTCATTTGTTTGGTTTGTCTTGGAGAAATGCTCTATTGTAACAAATTTTTGAGTTAGCCATTCTTCTTTTGCTTTTTACATTCATTATCAATTACCTTATTGATGTCTCTGTATGATTTGGAGTTTCTGACTTGCTTTTGCCTCTCCTGCATCAAGTTCAGAAACTTTTCTGTCATCCATGGTTGTTTTGCTGGTTTCTTTTTAGTTGGTAGTGTCTTATTTCCATGCTGAATGCTTTTGTCCAAGCATTTCCATTCCACTTCTAGTTTCTTAACCAATAGACAGATTAACACTATATAGGTTTAATCAATAACAAGGAATCAGATTTCCCATAGGGTTGCACGCAAACTATTGACATTCCTCTCCCAGAGAAATAACGTGCAAAATTAGGCATTCTATTACGTTGTTTGTGATTGTATATGTTATGACAGTGGAAGAGGTGATCAAATCATATGTAAAAACAGAACCAAAAATAAATTTTTAAAAATGACCCACGGGAATCAAAGCTTAGAGCCTGGGTCGATTGAATGGGAGGCAAGCGCTTTAACCAATGGACCAAAATATTTCTCATAGACTTAACAAGCAAAGCTGACAAACGGCCTTAGCATAGTCGCGATTTCAACATTCAATTGAAAATTTCGACATGTTCCCATCGTCTGATCAAAAACCAAAAGCTCGGTTTTTATAGCCCATAGTCTCAGCTATAACATACCCAAATTTGGGAGAAAATAGAGCACAAATAAGCTAGATAGTGCTCAAAGATTAATGTCATGTAGATTCATGATGTGAACGAAATTCACCGTCCATAGACATAACACGCAAATTAAGAAAATTCTGACATGTCATCTTCAAATGAAATTTTCACCATGATAACGTCATCAAAATGAAAAATGATGTGCACTAATCTTGTAGAGAATTGTCTTAACTACATCATATCGAAATTTAAAGAAAATTGATCAATATTGAGAGAGATACGATCAATTTTCCATAAATATGCTGACGTCATAATATGCAAATTCGTTTTTTGAGTTCCAAGGCCATTATGATGATGTCACGATATATATAATGGCCAAATGAGACCAGAAATCATATCTCCGACTCATGATCTAATCAAATATGAAAAAAATTGAAGGTCCCCGTGCATCCCAAAGAGCTATAATGGATTTTGTATAGGCATGTTTTTGCCCATATATGCTATGTATTACAAGAGCTCGCGCGCACGGACATGTTTCTTGAACGGACGCTCATTCCGTTATTAATGGTCATAAAAGGATAAACATGGTATCAAATTGTTCAGAAAAAATGAGGAACATCATGTCAAAAATAAACTAGGAGGAATTATTTTCGTTCGGCCGTCACGAACGAAAACGCGCGAAAATTCGCGTTTTCGCGTTTTGCGAAATGCTTAAAATGACCTGAAACGTATGCAAAATGAATTTGAGACGATTTTGAGCATTTTTAAATTTGCGCGCGCACTGACGCGCGGACGTACGCGCGCGCGTTTATTGACCTGAAATTGACCGGACGGATATTGACCTTGATCATGGTAAATATGAATGAGAAATGACTTTCTGTTATGAAGTTATGATCGTTTGTGATTTTCAGAAAATATCACAAAATGGCGCCTGGATGACGTCACGATGACTCCATGACCTTGAGAAGGTTACTGGAACTTGATATTATAGGGCCTGATGACTGACAGAAATTCGAAGGAAATTGACCATGTCGATTTCGAGTAAACGTTTACACAAAAAAGTGTACGGAAGAAATAATAAAGAAAGAAAATTCTGACGAAATCAATAGGTAGTCTGTCGTTGACAGACCACCTAATAATACGTACGTATCACCTAATGCATGGTTCCTGCAAAGTTCTACCGAATTCGCAATTTCAACTTTCAATTGAAAGTTTTGACATGATCCCAACATCTGATCAAAAACCAAAAGCACGGTTTTTATAGCCCATAGTCTCAGCTATAACATACCCAAATTTGGGAGAAAATAGAGCACAAATAAGCTAGATAGTGCTCAAAGATTAATGTCATGTAGATTCATGATGTGAACGAAATTCACCGTCCATAGACATAACACGCAAATTAAGAAAATTCTGACATGTCATCTTCAAATGAAATTTTCACCATGATAACGTCATCAAAATGAAAAATGATGTGCACTAATCTTGTAGAGAATTGTCTTAACTACATCATATCGAAATTTAAAAGAAAATTGATCAATATTGAGAGAGATACGATCAATTTTCCATAAATATGCTGACGTCATAATATGCAAATTCGTTTTTTGAGTTCCAAGGCCATTATGATGATGTCACGATATATATAATGGCCAAATGAGACCAGAAATCATATCTCCGACTCATGATCTAATCAAATATGAAAAAAATTGAAGGTCCCCGTGCATCCCAAAGAGCTATAATGGATTTTGTATAGGCATGTTTTTGCCCATATATGCTATGTATTACAAGAGCTCGCGCGCACGGACATGTTTCTTGAACGGACGCTCATTCCGTTATTAATGGTCATAAAAGGATAAACATGGTATCAAATTGTTCAGAAAAAATTGAGGAACATCATGTCAAAAATAAACTAGGAGGAATTATTTTTCGTTCGGCCGTCACGAACGAAAACGCGCGAAAATTCGCGTTTTCGCGTTTTTGCGAAATGCTTAAAATGACCTGAAACGTATGCAAAATGAATTTGAGACGATTTTGAGCATTTTTAAATTTGCGCGCGCACTGACGCGGACGTACGCGCGCGCGCGTTTATTGACCTGAAATTGACCGGACGGATATTGACCTTGATCATGGTAAATATGAATGAGAAATGACTTTCTGTTATGAAGTTATGATCGTTTGTGATTTTCAGAAAATATCACAAAATGGCGCCTGGATGACGTCACGATGACTCCATGACCTTGAGAAGGTTACTGGAACTTGATATTATAGGGCCTGATGACTGACAGAAATTCGAAGGAAATTGACCATGTCGATTTCGAGTAAACGTTTACACAAAAAAGTGTACGGAAGAAATAATAAAGAAAGAAAATTCTGACGAAATCAATAGGTAGTCTGTCGTTGACAGACCACCTAATAATACGTACGTATCACCTAATGCATGGTTCCTGCAAAGTTCTACCGAATTCGCAATTTCAACTTTCAATTGAAAGTTTTGACATGATCCCAACATCTGATCAAAAACCAAAAGCACGGTTTTTATAGCCCATAGTCTCAGCTATAACATACCCAAATTTGGGAGAAAATAGAGCACAAATAAGCTAGATAGTGCTCAAAGATTAATGTCATGTAGATTCATGATGTGAACGAAATTCACCGTCCATAGACATAACACGCAAATTAAGAAAATTCTGACATGTCATCTTCAAATGAAATTTTCACCATGATAACGTCATCAAAATGAAAAATGATGTGCACTAATCTTGTAGAGAATTGTCTTAACTACATCATATCGAAATTTAAAGAAAATTGATCAATATTGAGAGATACGATCAATTTTCCATAAATATGCTGACGTCATAATATGCAAATTCGTTTTTTGAGTTCCAAGGCCATTATGATGATGTCACGATATATATAATGGCCAAATGAGACCAGAAATCATATCTCCGACTCATGATCTAATCAAATATGAAAAAAATTGAAGGTCCCGTGCATCCCAAAGAGCTATAATGGATTTTGTATAGGCATGTTTTTGCCCATATATGCTATGTATTACAAGAGCTCGCGCGCACGGACATGTTTCTTGAACGGACGCTCATTCCGTTATTAATGGTCATAAAAGGATAAACATGGTATCAAATTGTTCAGAAAAAATGAGGAACATCATGTCAAAAATAAACTAGGAGGAATTATTTTCGTTCGGCCGTCACGAACGAAAACGCGCGAAAATTCGCGTTTTCGCGTTTTTGCGAAATGCTTAAAATGACCTGAAACGTATGCAAAATGAATTTGAGACGATTTTGAGCATTTTTAAATTTGCGCGCACTGACGCGCGGACGTACGCGCGCGCGTTTATTGACCTGAAATTGACCGGACGGATATTGACCTTGATCATGGTAAATATGAATGAGAAATGACTTTCTGTTATGAAGTTATGATCGTTTGTGATTTTCAGAAAATATCACAAAATGGCGCCTGGATGACGTCACGATGACTCCATGACCTTGAGAAGGTTACTGGAACTTGATATTATAGGGCCTGATGACTGACAGAAATTCGAGGAAATTGACCATGTCGATTTCGAGTAAACGTTTACACAAAAAGTGTACGGAAGAAATAATAAAGAAAGAAAATTCTGACGAAATCAATAGGTAGTCTGTCGTTGACAGACCACCTAATAATACGTACGTATCACCTAATGCATGGTTCCTGCAAAGTTCTACCGAATTCGCAATTTCAACTTTCAATTGAAAGTTTTGACATGATCCCAACATCTGATCAAAAACCAAAAGCACGGTTTTTATAGCCCATAGTCTCAGCTATAACATACCCAAATTTGGGAGAAAATAGAGCACAAATAAGCTAGATAGTGCTCAAAGATTAATGTCATGTAGATTCATGATGTGAACGAAATTCACCGTCCATAGACATAACACGCAAATTAAGAAAATTTGACATGTCATCTTCAAATGAAATTTTCACCATGATAACGTCATCAAAATGAAAATGATGTGCACTAATCTTGTAGAGAATTGTCTTAACTACATCATATCGAAATTTAAAAGAAAATTGATCAATATTGAGAGAGATACGATCAATTTTCCATAAATATGCTGACGTCATAATATGCAAATTCGTTTTTGAGTTCCAAGGCCATTATGATGATGTCACGATATATATAATGGCCAAATGAGACCAGAAATCATATCTCCGACTCATGATCTAATCAAATATGAAAAAATTGAAGGTCCCGTGCATCCCAAAGAGCTATAATGGATTTTGTATAGGCATGTTTTTGCCCATATATGCTATGTATTACAAGAGCTCGCGCGCACGGACATGTTTCTTGAACGGACGCTCATTCCGTTATTAATGGTCATAAAAGGATAAACATGGTATCAAATTGTTCAGAAAAAATGAGGAACATCATGTCAAAAATAAACTAGGAGGAATTATTTTTCGTTCGGCCGTCACGAACGAAAACGCGCGAAAATTCGCGTTTTCGCGTTTTTTTGCGAAATGCTTAAATGACCTGAAACGTATGCAAAATGAATTTGAGACGATTTTGAGCATTTTTAATTTGCGCGCGCACTGACGCGCGGACGTACGCGCACGCGCGCGTTTATTGACCTGAAATTGACCGGACGGATATTGACCTTGATCATGGTAAATATGAATGAGAAATGACTTTCTGTTATGAAGTTATGATCGTTTGTGATTTTCAGAAAATATCACAAAATGGCGCCTGGATGACGTCACGATGACTCCATGACCTTGAGAAGGTTACTTGAACTTGATATTATAGGGCCTGATGACTGACAGAAATTGAAGGAAATTGACCATGTCGATTTCGAGTAAACGTTTACACAAAAAGTGTACGGAAGAAATAATAAAGAAAGAAAATTCTGACGAAATCAATAGGTAGTCTGTCGTTGACAGACCACCTAATAATACGTACGTATCACCTAATGCATGGTTCCTGCAAAGTTCTACCGAATTCGCAATTTCAACTTTCAATTGAAAGTTTTGACATGATCCCAACATCTGATCAAAACCAAAAGCACGGTTTTTATAGCCCATAGTCTCAGCTATAACATACCCAAATTTGGGAGAAAATAGAGCACAAATAAGCTAGATAGTGCTCAAAGATTAATGTCATGTAGATTCATGATGTGAACGAAATTCACCGTCCATAGACATAACACGCAAATTAAGAAAATTCTGACATGTCATCTTCAAATGAAATTTTCACCATGATAACGTCATCAAAATGAAAAATGATGCACTAATCTTGTAGAGAATTGTCTTAACTACATCATATCGAAATTTAAAAGAAAATTGATCAATATTGAGAGAGATACGATCAATTTTCCATAAATATGCTGACGTCATAATATGCAAATTCGTTTTTGAGTTCCAAGGCCATTAGGATGATGTCACGATATATATAATGGCCAAATGAGACCAGAAATCATATCTCCGACTCATGATCTAATCAAATATGAGAAAAAATTGAAGGTCCCCGTGCATCCCAAAGAGCTATAATGGATTTTGTATAGGCATGTTTTTGCCCATATATGCTATGTATTACAAGAGCTCGCGCGCACGGACATGTTTCTTGAACGGACGCTCATTCCGTTATTAATGGTCATAAAAGGATAAACATGGTATCAAATTGTTCAGAAAAAATTGAGGAACATCATGTCAAAAATAAACTGGAGGAATTATTTTTCGTTCGGCCGTCACGAACGAAAACGCGAAAAATTGCTGTTTTTTGCGAAATGCTTAAATGACCTGAAACGTATGCAAAATGAATTTGAGACGATTTTGAGCATTTTAATTTGCGCGCGCACTGACGCGCGGACGTATGCGCGCGTTTATTGACCTGAAATTGACCGGACGGATATTGACCTTGATCATGGTAAATATGAATGAGAAATGACTTTCTGTTATGAAGTTATGATCGTTTGTGATTTTCAGAAAATATCACAAAATGGCGCCTGGATGACGTCACGATGACTCCATGACCTTGAGAAGGTTACTTGAACTTGATATTATAGGGCCTGATGACTGACAGAAAATCGAAGGAAATTGACCATGTCGATTTCGAGTAAACGTTTACAAAAAGTGTACGGAAGAAATAATAAAGAAAGAAAATTTCTGACGAAATCAATAGGTAGTCTGTCGTTGACAGACCACCTAATAATACGTAACGTATCACCTAATGCATGGTTCGCAAAGTTCTACTGAATTCGCAATTTCAACTTTCAATTGAAAGTTTTGACATGATCCCAACATCTGGATCAAAAACCAAAAGCACGGTTTTTATAGCCCATAGTCTCAGCTATAACATACCCAAATTTGGGAGAAAATAGAGCACAAATAAGCTAGATAGTGCTCAAAGATTAATGTCATGTAGATTCATGATGTGAACGAAATTCACCGTCCATAGACATAACACGCAAATTAAGAAAATTCTGACATGTCATCTTCAAATGA